>JAJMCZ010000008.1:7500-51133 GCA_030573245.1 Ascobotryozyma americana | reverse complement strand
TTTTATTTTTATTTATTTTTCTTTTTTTAATTTTTATTTATTTTTATTTATTTTTATTTATCATTCATTCTCCCTTCTCTCCTCATCACTAACAAGCAGAAAATCGGCCACATCACAAACTCGATTCCTTTCTCAACCACTAGCATAGGACAAAAATATTTAGTATGCACAGTTAGTGGGAATACATTTCAGATTTACGATGCATCAAATTTGAATCTCTTATTTGTGTCTTCTCCCCCTGCTCCTAGTTTGATTACTTGTATATATGCCCAAAGACAATTTGTTTATGCTTCGTGGGACAGTACTGTTGGTATTTTTTTCAGGGGTCGTTTGTTAAAATCTATTGTTATTGAGAAGACTTTAAAAGAGGAGGGGAAAATCAAGGACATTTTGGTTTTTGGACAAAGTTTGTGTGTCTCTACAAACAAGATTGTATATGTTTATAGGAGTGGAGCTAATATAAATAGTACCAATACCAAAATCGATTTTGAGTTGTATACCACTCTTTCACTTCCCAATGGTGGAAATATAATAAAAATTATTCATTTGCCTACATATTTGAACAAAATTCTTGTTGTTTGCGAAAAATTAATATTTCTTTTCAATATTAGAACTGCAAGACTTTTGTTTTCCTTAGATATTGATTTGGATTTGGATATTGTTAATAATAACACCGAGAATGATAGCTCAATCATCACTTGTGTTGAGGCTGCTCCAGCAATTGATATTATCGGTTTAGGTTTAAAAAATGGAAATGTGTTCATTTTAAATATTAAAACGGGTAAAGTTTTATTTCATTTAAAGACTAATAAAAATATTTCCTCTCTTTCATTTAGATCAGATTTGGTTCCTCATATTCTTATTGCAACATCTTCGGGTACATTGATGGTTTATGATTTATGTTTGCAAAAAAGACTTTCAATTGTTGAAAATATTCATAATGAAAAAGCTGGTGGTATTTCCCATATAAAATGTTTTAATGGTCAACCTATCTTTATCACTTCCGGTAATGATAATTCAATTAAAGAGTTTGTGTTTGATGACTTCGTTCCAAAACTTTTAAGATTTAGAGCTGGTCATTTTTTACCTCCTTCCACTATTTTATTCGCTGGAGAAAATAATAAAATTTTCTCTGGCTCCTTTGATAAATCCTTATGGTGCTTTTCAACAAGAAAATCTTCTCAAAATATACAATTTTCTCAAAGGGATATAAAAAAAAATTCTTCCTTCTCTTTAAACCAGTTTCATGATATTAATAATCTTCTCCCTGAAATTATTGCAATTGCTTATCAATCTGAAAGAGAAGGTGATTGGGAAAATGTTTTAACTGCTCATAAAGATCTTGCTTTCGCTCAAACATGGAATAGTGAAACCAAAAGAAAAGGTCGTTGGATCTTAAAATCTACTGATAACACACCTATAAAATCAATTTGCATTTCAAAATGTGGCAACTTTGGCGCCGTAGGATCAAGTAATGGTCTTGTAGATGTTTACCATATGCAAAGTGGTTTACATAGACGCACTTTTGGTGGCCATAATCGTCAAATATCTGGAATTGCAATCGATTCACTAAATAAAGTGTTAATATCCTCTTCTTTTGATGGATCTATAAACTTTCACGATTTCAATAAAACAACTTTAATTAAAAAATTAAAATTACAAGCTTCCATTACTAAAATGATTCTACATGCTTCCTCGGATTTATTAGCCGCGTCCCTTGATAATATTTCAATAATCGTTATAGATATAAACACAATGAAAGTTATTCGTGAATTTTGGGGCCATGAAAATAGAATTACTTCTTTCACTTTCACTCCAGATTCAAGATGGATTATATCTTCATCTTTAGATTCCACTATCCGCACTTGGGATATTCCTTCAGGGACTTGCATTGATATTTTAAAACTTACTTCGATTGTCACTGATTTATCAATGAGTCTGAATGGTGAATGGCTAGCTACTGTACAAGTTGGCGACGTTGGAATAAATCTTTGGACAAATAAATCACAATTTTATAGACTGGAATCTTTACAAGCAATCGAATCCGAAACAGATGATATTAATAAATTAAATCAACTTTCTATTACAAATGGTGATAAACAAAATGATGAAACTGAAATGCCATCAATATCCGGAAATTATGAAAATGGGATAGTTGCATCTGCAGTCAAAGTTCCTTATATAGATACCAATGCTCACTTATCAGGCCCTTTATACTCTTCTCCGGCTCAAATAGACAATTCTTTAATTACTTTAAGCAATTTCTCTAGAGATTACACTCGAAAAATTATTTATTTGGATATCATCAAGCAAAGAAATAAATCAACTGAACCATTGGCTAAACCAGAAAAGGCTCCTTTCTTTTTATTTGCACAAAATTCCACAAATGATAATAGTTCTAATTTAAATAACAGTGAAAACAATGAAGATAGCTCTGTAATAAAAAGTATTAAAAGTGCAATAAACTTAGATGATTCTTATGAAGGTATTTTAACTAATTTCAATGCACTTAAAAATATTCCTCCATCTTCACTTTATTTAATTTTTAGCACTTTAGATATTAATATTGAACCTAATATTGTGAAGAGTTTCTTAGAAGTTATTCAAAACCAACTTCGAGAAAAAACTGATTATGAGTTAGTGCAATCTTTTATATCGGTATTTTTGCATCTTCATGGAACAACCCTTGCAGATAATATTGAGCTTCATGATGATTTGGTGAAAATTATTAAGAAAATTCATAATATTAATGATGGATATGTGGAAACGCTTTCAGATAAACTTCTTTATAACTTAGGAGTAATTAATTTTATAAGAATTAATCGATAGATTAAAGTAGCCACTTTAATTGTCTGTAAAATGTATTTATGTATATACTCTTTTTTTTTCTTTTTTGTGTAGTGTTTATTTTATGATAGTTTTTTGTATTTTACGTATTTGTTTTTTTAAGTCATTATATAATATCCATTGTTAGGTTAACTATCTATTAGTACATAAAGAAATTAAAAAAGCAAAAACTTTTATCAAAATTGAAAAAAAAATTAATAATAAAAAATAATAATTAAAAATTTTAAGTCGTAAACTCATTCAATCTAGTCTAGCAATTCTACTTTGGCTTAGATCTTGGGCCCCAGTTAACTTCTGGGTTCACTTGGTATCGAGTAATCTTAACCGATTTAGATGGTAGTTTAGCATTTGGATTTAAAGTGAAATCAACCAGGAAACTATAATAATAATATAGATATAAATATGTGTTACATGGAATAAAATATAAGTTAGTAATTAACTAGTTTGATGAAAAATAAATAATTTAAAAAAAAAAAAAGCTTACCTAGGCTCTGTTCGCTCTAAAATTTTCTTTGCAGGTGTTAAGTCATGAAGACGCGACGGATTAACTGGATGATCCTTAATCCAAGCTCTAAATATATCCCAAATAACATCAAAAGGAGCATTTGTTTTCACAGCATTAGGGATACAATGGGTTCCAGAAATTTTATAACCAGCATTCAATAAAGCTGAATAAATTTTTACAATAGGAGGACATTCACAATGTAAAATAGATGAAATATGAGGCAAAGAAATGTAAAAAGGAGTGTCGAGTTCCTAAATAAAGAATTTGTATTAAATTGTTAGCATGTATAAAAAAATAAAAATAAAAATATGAAATCAGTTGCGAAAGAAAATATCTAACCTCTAAAGCTAAATTAAGCATTCCTTTGATTCTGGGAATTGTCCCATATACAGACTGCTCAGAATTATCCACAAGTTGCAAAACATTATTAATAAATTCATGGTTATGTAAAGAACCGTGATACATTGGGCCTGCAAGTCGATATTTGTTACCACAATGATCACATACAGGAGAAACTGGAGGACCATTGGCAGTTGTGTGTTTATAAATATTTTTCGATTCATCTATTAAAGAAGATTTTCCTATATTTTGTAAAGCAAACGTTGTGCAACCAGTACATTGATATGAAAACATCATTTTTGAAGGTAAAAATTTTACTTGAGCAGGAGATTGTTTTACTCTAACAAAAACTCTTAAATAATAATCGATTGATAAAGAAAGTAGTGGAGTAATAGATCTTGCATATCTTGCGGCAGAAGTGGAGATAAGACCTAATAATAACCTTAAAGCAGATTCATGGCAATAATCTGAATTAATTGAAGACATCCCACCGTAATTTGCGTAACATTTTTCAGGATAGCTTGATCCTGCAAGCACAGCAGCATCAGTACAAGTTACTAATAAAAGACCACCATTTACTACAGATTGTACAGCTTGATCTATGAAAGGGGCAGCGGTGCCATATGGATCTAAATCAATACAATGAAATCTTTCATTTTTAAATACAGGATTTGATGAAAAATTATTTTTATTTTCAATTTCATTTTCAGTTTTATTATCAGTTTTATTATCAACTTTCAATCCTAAAATTGAACCAATACCGTATCTACTTAGATGCATTGTTAAATTTGCATCACCTTGACATGGTAAAATTTTATGTTCTAAATTATTAAATTTAATATTATTTTGAATATCTAATACAGCATCTTTTGAAAAGTCATTAGCAACAATATATTTAGCATTTGGAATTTCTAAACCATATCGAATTGCTCTAAGTCCAGTAGCAGATAATCCTTCTAATATATTACAAAATTTTATATTTTCTCCATCTAATATTTTATTATTAAAATTATCATTCTCTTCTTTTTTCTCTTCTCCTTTTTCTCCTTCACTTTTACTATCTGAAATTCTTTTTCTTTTTTTGTTTTTTTTTTTATTTAAAATTTCTTTTTCTTCTTTAAAAACTTTGCACCAGGCATTAATTACAAATACACTTAAATCTCTATTAAATTGTTGAATATTATTATAAAAAACTTTACTTGGGTCCCTTTGAATTTTTGCTTTACCTTCATATATAATGTCATCTACTTTACTGTTAGGATTATCAATTTTTGAATTATCCATGGCTGAATATTTATATATAGAATAAAATTAGTTTTATTATACTTTACTATTGATAGTAGTGTTTATATACAATATATTTATATTTATATTTATAAAATACCATCAAAAGCCTTTAAATTTTTCAATATTTCAAGCTATAATTTATATCTGTATCAAATATAATATAGGGTCCATGGCAACAATAATTTCTACAACTAGGAACAATCAAAATACAATTAAAAAAAAAAAGATATATATATATATATATACCCTAGAACCGGTATATTTTCGCTTTAAAAATATCATATGTATTCATTTTTACATTAGAATTACTTAGTAAATTATCCCGGTTTATAAAAAAAAATAGATGCCATTTTGATTGTAGTCCAAAGAGATTTTTATTTGAAGAATAAAAAAAACTTATCATTTCAAACTAATTTGTAATTTCTGAATGTATTACTTAGTATTATATGTAAGTCCAATAATTTATGACAATGTTGGACCTGAGAATTATTTATGCCACTTTTATTTTAAAAAAACTCCCTTGTATGACATTTATTTTTTCTTCTAAACATGAACTCCAACTCAAATTTGTCATTATTATAAATAAAATAAAATGTTTATAAAATTATATAATTTTTTATCGACAAAGTACTTTGAATAATGTATTTTAAACACCCTAAAAAGAAATTAATTATTAAAATAACCCTAAGAATTTCAAATTCAACCTTCATTTTTCTATAAGTTCCATGACAACACATGATAATTAATAAATTAATTAACATAATTAAATATTATCTAAAGAAAATGGTTTACTGGATTGTATTTATAAAGATTTCTATTGACTTTTTATAAATTTATAATACATAATATTTGATACAATAGAATATTGTGGTTCAAATTATTTAGAGGTTAATAATGCTGTAATATATAATATAAAATAATATAAAAACTGTAATACAAATTATAAAGATTATAAATAGATTGCAATTGTTACTTGTAACAATCACACTAATACATACTATTTTATAATTAAGCTCAATTTGATTTTTTTACAAAAACACTTTTGCTTTTTTAAAAATTCTATAAATGAATAATTCGCATAAAAGAAAACTAATCCCAAAAGAATCTGATGAGGAAAAGGACTCAAGTAATTTAAATATTTCACGTGAAGAAGTGCAAAGTACTATGAAAAAAGTTCGAACTAAAATAATTAACGATAACACTGTACAAAATGATAATGATAGTGTTGGCAATGGTGATAATGATGATGAAGATGATTATTTAACGATGAATTTTGATGATAATGGAATTATTATTGAAAAAGATAAACAAATAAATGAGAAAGAGCCTCAGTCATACAAGGAAAATCTTTCTAAATCTCTTCTTGAAAATACTAATTCAAAAGCCTATAAAATGATGCAAAAAATGGGGTTCAAACCTGGTCAACCTTTAGGACCGTCTAATGATAGTTTGCAAAAGGATAACAATTCAAATTTTAAGACGAAAGAAAATAAATTAATTGAGCCAATTTCATTGGAAATCAAAAAAGATAGAAGTGGTATTGGTGCTGAAACTGCAATGAAGAATAAAATTAAAGAATTAGAAGCTGAATATAAAAAAAAATTAATAGAAAATATAGATGGATATATCAAGGATTTAATTGATGAGAGGGAACAAAAAAGAATGGAGTCTCAAATTTTAACTTCTCAAAGAACTTTAAGGAATTTAGATATTCAAGCTACTGAACAAGAATTTAATAATAAACATCAAGATTACTCAAATATAAATAAACCTGATTTATATGTTCCAATAACTGAAATTAAGTACCCTTCGTTTAAACAAATTTCTGAAGTGAATTTACTTTGGAGAGGTTTGGAACTAGATCGTCTAAAAAGGGAAGCTGAAATATGGAGAATAAAACATTTTGGAAATGACTTAAAGGAGAAAACAATACCACTTAAATTTATGGATTATGAAGAACTTGAACAAGATGACAAAATCGCTTTAGGTATTGATATCAAAGGTGACAAAGATATATCAAGTTGTAATCCATATGAATACATCTGTGAATACGAGGATCCTGAATTGGAAGTACTTAATAAATTTTCACTCGTGGATCGTTTGGAACTAATTTTATCTTTTCTACGAAATAAATACTCATATTGTTTTTGGTGTAGATGTCAATATGAGAATCAAGAAGATATGTTAGAAAACTGTCCTGGACTTACAGAAAAAGAGCATGACTGAATACTTTGTTTATTTATAATATTCCAATTCAGTGCTCTAGATGAATCAAGTATATGAACTACTTTTATACCCATTTCATAAAATAATGCTACAAGCATCTATAATTAATGTTTTAAAATTAATAATAAGCAAGAAAAAAAAAAAAAACGAAATTCACCATATAAAATTTTTTGCTAGTTTTTATTATTTTTCATCTATTAGCATTTCAACACCATATCCAGTTCTAGCGCTGTTATAAAGATTTTGAAACTCGTGAGAAGAAAGGTCAGAAGCGTAAAAGCACAAATGAACCATGTCTTGCCATATTGCATTTTTTCCATTTTGTAAATCTGTTTCTATTTTATAGCATACTAGTTGGAATTCTCTGCGACGCTCTTCAATTGGAATTTCTAATGCTGAGTTGGGGAGCTTAGAAGTCCCAAAAATATTTGTATTTTCTAACAAGACATTTAATACTCCTTTGTAAAATTCTTTATCGACTTTGTAAGAAAATGCCCATGCAAATATTTCAAACAATGCGGCAGAATGCGCATACAAATTTAAAGAAACTAAGATATTAAATATTTCTAAAAAAAGCGTAGGTTCGTAAGACACTTCGGAGTTCCTATTTTCTAAACACATGTCTCTAATTAATTCTATTGCCGAGAATGGGAGAAGATTTTCTTGTCTATCTGTATTTGATATATTTTTCAAATGGCTGAGATAAAATATATTCCATAATATTTCGTATGTTTGGCCATTACGTAATATAGAATTTTCGATCATTGAACTGTAAAAAGAACGAGCTCTTGAATATTGTTCAGAGTAGACACAAAATTCCAGTAAGCTATTAAATATTTGCGTGTTCCAAGTGATATCATCGGCTTGCATTAATTTCAGTATTTCTCTTACAAGTTCTTCGGAACCAGTTTGGCAAAGATTTTCAAGAACTGTTATATAATCAGAATGATTTAAGTGTGATAAAGCTTTAATAGTTAAAATATCAAGAGCTTCATGGGAATTATTATTTAGTGTACGCACAATTTGAAAAAATAATAAGCCTAAATCGGGATATCTTATTGAAAGCCATGTAATTGCTCTGTGGATATCATTTGATTTTAATTGATAACTTTGAATATTAGGTAGTTTATCAGTTGCAAAGTTAGAAGAAATAAAATTTTCAATTGAAATAATTAAGCGAAGACAAAAACGGTTGAGTGGAGCAGTTCCACGTTTACTTTTTGTAAGAAGCACTAAACCTCTTAAAAATTGTAATAATTTATTATTATCCTGTAAAATCTCTTGCATATTTCCAATTGCAATAATTTCTTCGTAAATAATATTTTGATTATTAAAATTTTTGAATTTTACACCTTTTTGATAACGGTTTCCATCAGAATTATTAATACCTGTTTGAATTATTTTCGATAATTCTTGTAATTCTCTTATTTGATTATTTGTTGAAATTTTTCTGTCTATATTATTATTAATTATGAATAATAAGGCATTTAAAATCAATTGAGCAGATAATAGTTGATCTCGCTCCAAAGCTTTATAAAGGCCATCAAATAAAAGTTTTTCTCGCATATTATAATTTATTTTATTAGATTCATTTATTTGATTAATGAATAAGGATAATTCATTTAAATTATTAGATAACAATACACGATCAAATTGATAACGAAATAAAACAAAAGTAATTTTTTGTAAATAATTATAATAGGAAGTTTTGATTTTTTCTGAAGTTGATTCATTAAGTGTAGTTTCACCTAATTTTAATAAGATATCTATAGTTTTAAAAGAGTGTTTGTTCCTATAAAGCCATATTTCAGCGCCTTTTGACCACCAAAAAGGATCATTTTTCAATGTAGAATAATTTAAACCATTCCTCCAAAAAATTAATAATTGTCGAGATATATTTAATGAAGAAGAAACTGAAGAATGATTGTGGATAGAACTTAAAGATAAATGTTTTACAGAATTGAAGCGCTTGTTAAATAATTGAAGTTGTTTGTTTATTTTCGATTTGATTATAATTGCTTTTATAAATATGTCGCATAATTCTTTAGATTGATATAAATAATTTATTTTATATGCAGAAATAAGCATTTCAAATAATTTCATAATTAAAACATCCGTTAGCATAGAAAGAGGAATATATTGCAAAGGGTATGTTGAAGCAATTGAGATTTTGATATTATATGCTAACAAAATGATTTTTTCATAAGTTTCTCCGTCTATTAATGATGATATAAATATTTTATGTTTTTTTGAAGGAGCATTTAAATATATTTTATTCAAAACAATTAAATAGTACCAAAAGGAAGTGATCACATTATAATCGATTTTTTTTTCTTTTAATGAATGTTCTATATATATAATTCTTTTATTTATAATTTTTTTTAAATTGTAAAATAAATCATTATATGATTCTTCAGAATCTGAAATAAATATTTTTAGAAGATAATTATTTAAATTTTTTAATCTTTTATTTCTTAAATTATTGCTGAGAAATATATCGTCATCTAAAGAGATGAAATCATTATTATCCAAATAAAAGTTTAAACTTATATTTTTAATATTTTTGAAATCTTTGAAACCTTTAACTAAGCTTGTGTCTAATTCATCATTAATCTCTTTTAAAAAATTAACCTTATTTTGATATTTTAAATAATTAAATTTATATTTTTTCCTAGGATAATCTAATCTAGTATATAAATGAAAAGAATTATAAAATTTTATAGAAACGAAAGAAAATCCAATGTTTTCATTAAATATTCTTTGATTTTTTCCTAGGTTATTTAATTTTTTATTGTGAAAATTTAAATTATAAGAACATTTTCTCATTTTTTTATTAGTATTTCCATCGGATACATTTAAATATATGTGTATAATAAATAACAAATTTGTATTTTATTGTATTTTCTTCGTTTATTATTTATTTCTAACTTTGTAACATGAAAAGCAAGCAAATAAATATCCTTATGTCATCAGAATCTGCAAATTTAAATTGCCTTTGGCCGAATATATAGCCGAATACATTAGCCTAATATGGCCGACATCGCTAATTATGTGTAATTTACTAGAACCCATAAGAAAAAAAAATTTTTAGCATACTAACTGGACATAAATCAGAAAGTATTATGTTTTGTAATCACCTACTAATATTTTTGCAGTTCCCAATGGATATCCAGCTTTGTACAATAGAAAAATGACTTTCACAATATAATATTTTTTTTAATTGCATCGTATTGTATTGTTAGTTGATTTATTGAATTAACGGACTGATGTTATTAGTCATACGTAAATTTTTACTATAAAATGAAATTATATGAACTGTATTTTAGTGTAAATTATGTAAATTGTATATAATGTAAAATATAATAAGTTTAAAATTTAATATAAACTACTGTAATAGAGAACTATATAATTATTATGTCACCTACAGATTTAATTCCACTCAAGCCAAGTAAGCAAATTATTCCTATTTGTGTTACCTTAAAGGATGGAAGTATTGGAACCTTATATCCAATTCATATTAATGAAGATAATATGATTGATAATGGCAAATGCTTATCTAGTCCATTGGAAATAATTCCTAAGGAATTATTAAAATTAATAAATAAAGAATTTAATTTAATAATACAAGAAGGAAAATATTATCCAATTGATTCTGCCTTGAATCTTGAAGAAAGTACCAAATATTGGTTTAGTGGGTTTACTGCAGTTCTATTATTAGGTCCTGCTCAAGAAGGTTTACCTTACATTTGTTTATCAAATAGTTTTAAAGATATTAAAACGATTGAATCTAGAAAAACTGAAAACAATACGATAGCTAAAAATAATAGAAACATTTACAAAAGCTATTTACCTGCTTTTGATTACTCTGAAAATGAATGGGCAAAAAATTACTTAGGAATTTTTACTGCTAAACCTAGATTTCCAGGTAGAAGTAATCACTTGGCAAATGGAAGTTTTATGACTAATAGTTATTGTAGACAAAAAGGAATTGGAAAAACTTTAGGTAAACTTTTCTTATACATTTGTCCAAAATTATCATATAAAGGTGCATGTCATAATATAGTTTTTGATTCTAATATTGCATCAAAAAAGATATGGGAAAATTTAGGATTTAAACAATATGGATATATACCTGAAGCTGCCCGTTTAAAGGGAGTTGACGGTTTAGTAGGAATTGTTATATATGGAATAAAATTTGATTGATTAAATATAATATATAAGATAATAATAATATACCGGTACATTATTATATTTACAATATACAGTATAAAAGATAACGTTTTTCAACATGAATTATTCTTGCCAAGCTCATAAAAAGATCTTATTGCAAATTATTATTTTTAAAATCCCCATTTCCAAGAAGTAAACCCTTAATTGTATATTTTTTAGGGTTGGAAAATTATCTAAAAACCTATCAAGATATAAAAGATAATAAAAAGAATACCTAGTCAAATGATTAAATATAATAAAGTTAAACAACTGAAATAATTAAAGCGATTCAAATTCTTAATTTATAAAAATTAAAATGTGAAATACACAAGCAATAATGGCTTGAATCAAAGATTTCTCATTAGTCTTCTCTTTTATTAGAAAAAACAAGCTATCAGATTTATCTCTATAGAAACCAATTTCGTCAAGTATTCTATCTAATCTTTAAAGATTAGATAGTTGTGTGTGTGTATTTAATGGATTTTCATCTTTAGATTGTGGAAACATAATCTTTTATTTTCCAAGATAGATTATATAAATTTTGTATTGTGCTTATTATTTTTATTGGAAATATTTCATATAGAATATTTATTAGAATGAACTTTTATATTTGAATTACAATCATCAGGTATAAATATATATAAATAAATAACTCATTAACATATCATAACATTACATATATTTTAATATTTATCCTTATATTTAACTTTGTAATTAGCCATGTCATCTCCCTTAACATATACGCCACCTAAACAAGTTTCAAATTTGTACCCAGTAAAACTAAATTTTGAAAATGGAGAAATAGCTACTATTTATCCTGTTTATGGTCCAAGTTATTTAAGTTCATTCAATATACCAGACAATATTATTAAAATACTTTGTAAAGAATTCAATGACGAGATTGAACGTGGAGACACTTATCCAATTGAAACCCCATTATCTTTAAATGAATTTAAATCATATTGGTTGAATCTTTTTACCGGTATTATGATACTAGGTGAGCCAATTGACGATTGTCCTTATGTTGAATTAAAAGATTTAAATAATGTAATATTTCCTAATTCTTCAGAAAAAAGCAATAATCAAATCGATAACCAAATTTTCATTAGAAATTTTAAGTTACCAGACTTTTCATCTATTATAGAGTCTGAACAAAATGTTTTAGGTACTTTTTATATTAAACCGAATTATTTAGGAAGAAGCAATCATAATTGTAATGCCGGATTTTTAGTATCTGCTTCACATAGAGGTAAAAAAATTGGTACCTTTTTAGGTAAAGTCTTTGTGGACTGGGCTCCAAAATTAGGTTATAAATCTTCTGTATATAATTTAGTTTATGAGACAAATATAGCTTCAAAACTAATTTGGGACAAAATGGGATTTAAACGAGTCGGTCTTATACCTCAAGCAGGACGGTTAAAAGGTCATGAAAATCTTGTCGATGCCATCATATATTGGAAGAAATTTGATTCTTTAAATTAATTTTTGAAAACATTTTATATTATTATTATTTATTTAAATTTAATAGAGATTAACATGTTTCTTTATATCTTTTCTACGACATATTTCCCAGTAATTGTTTACTCATGTTACAGTTTAGAAAAAAATAAAAACCAGCATTCTAAGAGAAAATGCATATATATATATATATAAAAAAAAAAAAAAAAAAAAAAAAAAAAAAAAAAAAAAAAAAAAAAAAAAAAAAAAAAAAAAAAAAAAAAAAGATAATATAATAACTATTTAAAATGTATAATAATAAAGTTAACATAGCCATTAAAAAAAGGGTATATGCATATAAAAAAAAAATACAACTTGATCACAAGCGTTCATTAAAAGGAATAAAGAATAATATATTAGAACAGTTAGCACTTTAACTATGCCCAAAGTTTTGAAGTTTGTTTCTAGTAAAGATTGGAAAACAGCCAGCTATTAGATTACAATTAAATTTTTGAACGCACAAGCTGGCAGACGACATTACAGTTTCCATAAAAATTTTATCATAATAAATTTTCAAATAATACCACTAACAAAGACATAACTAACCTTTCATCATAATATTTCTTTTCTTTTTTGTACTTATTTTCACTATTACACTCTGAAACAATAAGACTATTACCTTGTTGGAAGAAATTTAAATTGTATGTAGTGAAAATACACTTATTATAAAAGCTTAATTATTTAATGAATAATGCAAGATTACATTCGATAGAAGACTTTAGAGATACCCCAACTTACATACTAGAACACATTTATATACAAAATAACCAAATAAGCGCTTCCAAGCTATATCCAATAATGATATATCAAAAACCTACGTTACAGTATACGCCTTTCATTTACCTGATGTACATTTAAAAAGCTTACTCTTCTACTCTACAGAAGTACAGTAATCCTTTTATTATATAATCCCGGGTAAAAGGTACTGTGTAATACACAGTACCCTAACGACGGGCTTTTTGTATAACTATCCGTTCAGAATTCGCACTTAAATATTCAGTCAGTACATAGAATTTTTATTTTCATTTGGCTTTTGTAACTAAAATATTGACTGTATATGCAGCATTTACCAAATGTTAATTATTAAACATTATTTATTATTTATTAGTATAGAGTAATAAATCCCTTCTATGTTTAATTTAGAATAATCATATAGGAGCATTTACTGTATTAATTTTACGGATATTTATGAACTTTAAGCACTTAGAAGCTTTCGTGCTATAATTAAGAGAATCACTCAGGGTTGCGTAATACTTGTAAAATAATAAAGTTAATAATAATAATAATAATAATAAATAAATAGAAAAAATAGAAAAAATAAAAAATAATAGAAAAAATAAAAAATAATAAAAAAAACAAACAATGATCGGTCTCAGAATAAACAATACCCAACTAATAAGACGAAACATAATAAAAAATAAATTTAAAATAAATTTAAATACTAATAATAATATAAAACATAATAAAAGAACATTATTCACAAAAGCTAGTGATTATACATTAATTAACCGAATTCGGAACTCGGTAATCGGATTAACAACCATCGGAGTAGCTGTTCTTTTTGGCGTATATTATACATATCCAGATACATTATTACATACTTATATTATCACACCATTTTTAAGAAATTTTCTTGATCCAGAAACTGCACATCAATTTGCGGTGAAATTCCTTGGTTCGGGTCTTGGCCCATGGGATCATTATGAATTAGGTGAAAAAGATGAAAATAGTGAAATTGCTAAACAACTGCGTGTCGAAGTCTTTGGTAAAACCTTAGAATCTCCAGTTGGTTTAGCTGCTGGTTTTGATAAAAATGGCGAATGTATTGATGGTTTATTTAATTTAGGTTTTTCTTATGTTGAAATAGGTTCAATAACACCAATTCCACAGCCAGGTAACCCTAAACCCCGTTTATTTCGTTTACCTGAAGATAAAGCTATAATTAATAGATATGGTTTTAATTCTGATGGTTCAATTCAAGTTGTAGCAAGGTTAAGAACAAGACTTTTCTCTTATTTTTCTAGACACATTTCACAACCAAGGCCTGAAAATGATTCTTTACGTAAAAATAAATTATTAGCAATTAATCTTGGTAAAAATAAAACTTCTTTAGATGAAATTTCAGATTATGTTATAGGAACTCGCCGTTTAGGAAATTATGCTGATGTACTTGTTATAAATGTCTCTTCTCCAAATACTCCTGGTTTAAGAAATCTACAAGCTGAAGAGAAATTAGTAAAATTACTTTCTGCTGTAACAAATGAACGTGAAAATTTTAAACATAAACCTCCAGTCTTGGTTAAAATAGCCCCTGATTTAACGGAATCTGAAATAAAATCAATTGCTAATGCTGTTAAAACTGCTTCTCCTAAGATTGATGGAATAATTGTTTCTAATACAACTATACAACGTCCAAATACTTTAAAGTCTAAGTCAGATTTAGTTTCTCAAACTGGTGGCTTGTCGGGAAAACCTCTTAAAGAATTATCGTTGAAAGCTTTACGAATTTTACGAAGAAATATTGGTAATGATTTTGTTATTATTGGTGCAGGTGGTATTTCTTCGGGAAAGGATGCAATTGAATATGCAAAAGCAGGTGCAACTTTTATACAATTTTATTCTTCTTTTGCATATTATGGTCCAGGTTCTGCGGTTAAGATAAAGCGTGAAATTGTCAAGGAATTAAATGGAAAACGTTGGGTAGATATTATAGGTCAAGATTGTAAGTAATGTTTTTTACAGAATTGTTTTGGTGAAACAATTTTTAAAAAATGCATTGTAGTATAAAGCAAAATAATTATATAGATTCTTATAATTGTAAATAAAGTATTTATTATATAAGCAGAATTAAAATTAAAATTTCCCCATTTCCCCATTTCCCAATGCAATATAGACAAACAAACAAAAAATTTATAAAAAAGTATTTCTTAGTTTTATAGTGGAAAGAGTCCAAAAAGAAACAAAAATTAAAAACAAAGAAAAGAAAAAGACAAAATTGTGAATCAGTTCATGCAGGGTGAAACAAAAGAAACAGATCTAGGAATTATATTTAATTTATAATATCCATCACCTTTATGCGAAGTAAAATGAAAATGAAAATGAGAAAAGCAAAATGCATTCATAAATAAATAAGAATAATAATCATAATAAAAATTCTGTCATCAAATGTAAAGTTAAACTCTTTTTTTTTTTTTATACTATTCTTCCCAAATGGTCTAATTCGTCAATTTCATCGGTATTTTCACCGATTTGGCTTAGATTTTTATTGTTTTTATCGAGTATATTAGCTGAATCACCTTGACTTTTATCGTTTTTATCGAGTATATTAGCTGAATCACCTTGACTTTTATCGTTTTTATCGAGTATATTAGCCGAATCACCTTGACTTTGTAAGGTTATAGTTGGATTGTATAAAGAATCACTTAATTCATTTCCAGGAGTGGTTATACTTTGAAAGTTTTCGGTATTTAAAGAAGAGTCATCACTATTTATAGGGATGATTTCGTCATATAAATCTCTATTGACAGTTATACCGTGTTCTTCTTCTAATTCAACCATTCTTGCTATTGTTTTACGATATATTATAAAAGCAGCTACAGCGCCTATTATAATGCCGACAATGATAGAAATAGCATTTAAAATTTTTGCACCGTTTGATAAGTGGTCTCCAAATGCTGCAATTCTAGAACCTACAAAAGTGTGAATTAAAAGCTAAATTTATGTTAGAATAAAAAAAAAATTATATAATATAACTAATAACAGTAAAAAAAAAACTGAAATACCTTTGGACAAGCCAATAAAGTTGCTATAATAAACTGGGGTAATTTTGCTGAGGGGATTGAAGATATTGCAGCATTTGACAAAGAAAATGGCAAAGGACTGAGTCTCATTAGCCATAATAAAAAGATGCCATCATACTCAAGAGTAAGAGAAAAAGCAGCAAATTTACTGTTTGATTGAGCAAATTTTTTTGCCATGTCTATGAGAAAGTATCGAAATAGCCTATAAATTGTTAGATAATTGAAGATTTTTTTCTATATAATGTTTTAATATCATACATAAAGGACAAAGTTGATCCAATGACCGTTCCTAAGGATGCAATCAACCAACCATTCCACATTCCATATACAAGTCCGCATAGCTATAATAGTTAATAAATAAAGTTAAAATAAATTTAGACTAAAAAGAAACATTATCTCTTGTCATTTGCCTTACAGTGCAGCTTGTGACATAGCCAATCATTGGCGGAAAAGACACTAAAGTGATTAACCCAACGAAAATAAGCCATCCTGCAGGAATTTCCCTATAATAATAAAAACAATAATAGTGTTAAACCACGATTCAAATTTTATATTTAATTAAAAATAAAATTAAAATTAAAGATAAAAACAAACAAACAAAAAAAAAAAAAAAAAAAAAAAAAATCTACCTTATCGTTTTACTTAAAGGACCTATTGCTGCAAATATAGGTTTGTGATAAATAATAGCAACAATAGAAAAAGCAGTCACTACTAAACCAAAAATAAAAGCGAATATCCGTTGTCCAACAGACATTTGTCTGTAGACACTCAAATAAATTCTTAGCAGCTGCTGCATAATGGTTTGTAATGCAAGTTGTCGGTTGTAGGTTATCGGTTATTGACACGCCAAAGATAATCAAATATTATTTCAACAATAAATAATAATAATAATAATATAATAATAATATAATAATAATATAATATAATATAATAATAATATAATAATAATATAATATAATATAATAATAATATAATATAATATAATAATAATAATAATAATAATAATAATAATCAATAATGTATGCTGGCTGCCATTAATTCAAAAATAGCCCAAAAACAACAATAGTAAATGAAAATAATTGAAATTTATGTATACAGAAAGATAGGGAAAATAAATAAACAAAAACAATAGAAACAGTAAAATAAATAAATAAATAAATGCGTAAATATATATATAAATAAATAAATAAATATGTAAATAAATAAATAAATAAATAAATAAATAAATAAATGCGTAAATAAATAAATAAATAAATAAATAAATAAATAAATAAATAAATAAATAAATAAATAAATAAATAAATAAATAAATAAATAAATAAATAAATAAATAAATAAATAAATAAATAAATAAATAAATAAATAAATAAATAAATATTGTCTTTTACATGGCCAGAAAATAGTTCAATATATTATCCCCATACCGGTACAATTTAAAAGCTGTGTGTTATGTAATTATTCGTATTATAGTTTCTATGGTAATTTTATTCTTGTACATGTCCGTTCTATACAAATATAATAATATAATAATATAATAATAATATAATAATATAATAATAATATAATAATATAATAATATAATAATAATATAATAATATAATACTAATAAAATAATATAATAATAATAATATAATAATAATAATATAATACTATAATAATATAATAATATAATATATTTAAATGTTCTAAACTTTTCTATTTCTATGTAACCATCTAGTCTGTATTTTAGTATATTTATGTACATTCTTTATATAGTTTGACGGTGTCCATATCCGTGTTTCTTTGGATTTTATTTTATTTTATTCTGTTTTTATTTTTTTATCACCCTATTACTCAACGTCTATTGAACGTTTGTCTTTTTTTTTCAATTTCCATTTTATTACGTAACGATTCATCTGTAAATATTTTCCCAGCTAAAATAAAAATAAGTTAGATACTAAGATTATACACAATTTATATATTATTAAACAAATTTTATCTTCACTTACGATTCATAAGTTGATATGGATCTAAGGCGAGTTTTATAGTACGCATCAATAAAACAGGTTCAACTCCAAGTTCGTCTAATAAATAGTCAACTTTTCCAGCCCCTATACCATGTTCCCCAGTACATGTTCCTTCCATATCAAGTCCTTGATGTACAATTCTACTTGCATATTCTTTCACTTTTTTTAAATCCTCCTCGTTATCTTTTTCAAAAACACTTAATAATTGTCAGTATTGTAAAATGAAAGAAACAAGTATTAAAATAATAATTTGAAAAAAAAATACATAAAAGTTAGTTTAACCTACATTCCAACATGATAGTTTCCATCTCCAACATGGCCTATAATACTACCAAAAATATTAAGATTTTCAAGCTCTTTATGAGCAAGAGTTACTGCGTCAGCAAGCTTTGATAAGGGTACGGCAACATCTGTACTCCAAAAATGAGGATTAGGAGGGCCTAAAGAAAGCATGCTCCAAAGAAATTCCTTTCGAGCAGACCATAAATCTTTCATTTCCTTTTCTGAAGAAGGGTACAAAAATTCACCTCCTCCATTCTCTTTTGCAATTTTCATCGTTTGTGCAATTTGTTCTTCTACTGATGATTGTGTACCTGAAAACTTATACAAAAGTGTAGGTTCTTCTTTATATTTTATTGAACCTCTTCCAGCCTTATTTACACTAGAGACAGTTTTTGCATCCATTAATTCAAGTGCATTTACAAGAATACCATTTTTAACTACATCGGTTGCAGCTTTTGTAGCACCATGAACAGATGGAAAAGAACACATTGCAATTCTGGTAACTTGTGGTTTAACATCTAATTTCAAAGTGATTTCTGTAATAAGACCTAAAGTTCCCTCAGAACCGGCAAATAGATGATTAAGATTATATCCAGCAGAAGTTTTTCTAGGTCTTTGACGTGTTTTTATTATTGTACCATCAGCTAAAACAACAGTTAAATTTACTATGTGATTTCGCATTGGGCCATATCTTACACAATTTGTACCTGAACAAGAAGTTGACACCATACCACCAATTTCTGCAGTTGGACCAGGATCAACAGGAAAAATCAACCCAGTATTATTTTTATCAAGATATTCATTTAAAGCCATCCATCCAACAGCAGGTTGGACGGTAACATCTAAATCATCGGGTCTTAAGTTTAAAATTTTATCCATATAGCAAAAATCTATACAAATCCCACCATACGGAGCACAAAAATTTCCTTCAAGACTAGAACCACCTGAGAATCCAATCATTGGTAAATGATATCTGGTGCAAATTTTTGCAATTTCTGAAACTTCTTTGGTATTTTTAGGATAAGCAACAGCAATAGGGTAAGTATCAATATTATAAGTTGACCAAGTAGAATATCCATGAGCCTTTAAATCTTCATCATCAGTCGAGATTCCATTTTCTCCAAGGATTTCTTGAAATTCAGGAAAAGCATTAAGTAATTCCTTTTGACCACCATATTTGAAATTTTTATTTAAATCGTAATTCAAACAAGTTTTTATAGGTTGTAAATATTCTTCATTTTCATCATCTTTATTATTTGTAAATAAATTTTTATAATTTTTTGTAGGGGAATTGTTAAAAACCCACATAGAAATCCCATATGAGCTAGTGACACTAATTATTAATAAAATATAAACCTGTACATTAGTAAAACTTTTTGATTTTTCTTTTAAATTATTATTTGTATTAGAAATATATTTTTTATTATTAAAATTTTCCCGAAATATAAAATTTTTTGATAATTTCGGTGTATTTATTAGTTTGTATCCTCGAAATGAGTTTTTTAAAAGGTTTAACATTTTATTTTTTCATTACTATTTAAAAAAAAAAAAAAAATTTTTTTTTTATTTAAATATAATAAAAAAAAAATCAATTACGTCCATTAGAAATTATACCCCATACTTTTACAAAAATTCGGTAAATATTCGGAAAACGGTTTGGTTGTCAGTTGTGTATTAGTAGAATGAGTTTTGATTGTTATAAATAATATCTAGATTTGATGCAATTATATAAAAGAACAAAGATTTTTAACAATAAATATAATAGCATTGTTTATTCTATTCTGGTGTTATTTGTTGTTTTTTTAATATGTATATGTATATTTATATGTATGTGTGGATGTATATTTATATTTATATTTATATGTGTGTATGTATATACATATATTATGCAAATATATTACGCGTAGACAAAAATTATATAGCTAGTATTTAATGTAGACAGATAATAAATAAATAAACGCGTACTAAAAGTTGTTATTACTTTAAACATAAAACTAGAATGTATAGAATGAGTTTTAATTAATTTGCTATATTGTATTTTATTTCTTCATTCACTTATTGGTTTAAACTATGATATTTATCTAGTATAGAATGAGTTATAAATGTTGCTTTATAAATTTTTCTGGATCTTTAATAAATGGAGAATATTCTAAAGAGAATACAACAGTGAAATCATTAAAAGAAAAAATATCATATTCTTATAATAATATTATAAATTTCTTTAATAATAATGTTTTGTCAAGATCATCATCTGTAGGAGATGAATATTACGTCACTACATTTTATATAATTTCTACATTATCTAACCAGGATTCTAATACAATATATACAAAAGGAAATGAAAATGGAAATCCAAATCCAAATCCCAATTTAAATCGAAATGGCGTTGATTTTATATCAGATTCAGAACGATTTGAGGTATTAAGTGAATCTTCTTTATCATCAGTAAATTCCAATTCAACAAATAAATAAATACTTCAGATTTCAATTATTTTTACTTAGTATGTAAAGGATGTTATATTTTATTCTTTTATATAGGGTTACTAAGAGGAAAAAAGAAAAAATTTTATATAGGATATAAAAATTGTATTTTAATGCGAATGTTTTTTTTTCTACATAAATACTTTCTAATCTATTTTCTTATACCACTAATTCAGCACATTTTATATTAAATACACCTAGTTATAATGATTTGTACTATTTAAGAATATATATTTTAATCGTAGATTATATAAAAACATCCAATTTTTCACCATTATCCAACAACTTAAAGTAAATCTATTAAAAGCATAATATTAGTTTTTATGGAAATCGGGTTTTAAAATTAATTAATTAATTAATTAATTAATTAATTAATTTATTCCATTAAATATTCAATATTTTAATAAAATTGATATTATATAACTCTGAATGAAGTTTACATCATAAAAATAAAAATAAAAATAAAAATAAATTCACATAAATTGTAGATTATTATTAAAAAAAAAATATACATACATATTGCATAGAAATATATAAAAATTTATAGATTTTTTATTCGTCATAAAAAAATAATCTCAAATTGCAGATCGTTAAATTATTAACAAACCTTTTCTTAAAAATGTCTAAATCAAAAAGAAAAGAGAAACCTTCTTTTGTTACTCCAGAATATATTGAAAAACAAAGGTCGTTAAGAGATATGAAAAAACTCGAAAAATTAAATAATAAGGAAATTGAGGATTATATTAATCCTACTTTAAGTTTAAATTTAAATTTAAATTCAAAAAATAATAAGGAAATTGACGATTATACTAATCCTACTTTAAGTTTAAATTTAAATTTAAACTCAAAAAATAATAATAAATTTACCTCTAGACCTATGATTAAAACAGGTATTAAAGAATGTAAGGAAAGTAAAAAAATATTCACAATTATGTCTTATAATATTTTAGCTCAGGCTTTAGTTAGAAGAAAAATGTATCCGTCATCGGGAAATATTTTAAGATGGAAAGTGAGATCTGCAATTTTATTAGATGAATTAAAATATTATCAACCTGATATTTTATCTTTACAAGAAGTTGATGAAGATAGATTTTATTCTTTTTATAGAACAAAATTAATTGAATTAGGTTATGAATGTATTTTTTATAAAGGTGGAGAGCATTTTATCAAATCACATGGTTTATTAATTGCTTGGAAATGGAGAATGTTTGAAAAATTAGATTCTTCAACTTTAATATATGATTTACAAGATTGCAAGGAACATAATTTACCCAAGTCAGCTTATAAAAATACAAAAAATATAGCACTTGCTGTTGCCTTAAAATTTCGTTCTAAGGACTTAAATTATAGGGAAAATGTCGAAAATTCTGATAAATATGATGGTATAATTGTTGGAAATACTCATATTTTCTGGCATCCAATGGCAATGTATGAACGATCAAGACAAGTTGCTTTTTATTTAAATTGGATTGAGACTTTCTCTAAAATAATGGAACAGAATTATCCCAATTTAAATTCAAATATAGATGCAAACACAGAAAATATAAAAGGTAATGATAATAATAAAAACACAGCTACAACTACAGACAACCCTTCTACTGAGTCTACCTATACTTGCACTTGTCCAAATGCCAACTTTTCACCCAAAACTACCACCAGTAACGAGAAGCCTCAACTAAAGTTAAAAACTTTTCTTACAGGAGACTTTAATACAGAACCATATCATATTCCATATTTATTAGCCACCGGTCAGCCGTTTTCTGATTTTGCAATCAGAGTACTTATTAGAAGTATTTTGCATAAAAAATTTTCCAAGGAAATTGCCTATTACTCAAAAGAAAATGATATAAATGATATAACCAATAAAACATTTAAACAGGAAAAAAAGTTCAATAAAGATGAAGAATCTGAGTCTGATTCTATTGTTCTTGAATACAAAGCAAATGGATGGCCAGTTACAAAAGAAGACAGAGAAGAGGCTCAACCATTTATTGATAAATTGGTTCATTATTATAATAACCTAAGTTTTGAAGCAAAATCTTTATATGGATTAGAATATAATAAAATAGATTCAAAAAATAGTATAAAAATTGACAATTTAGGTAGAAATTGGTCTGGAGAACCAGAATTTTCTAATTGGACTGATGGTTTTGTTGGATTACTCGACTATATTTTTATATTATCACCTAAGAATTCAAAAGATATAGATGTAGATGTTTTAGAACTATTAAGATTACCAAGAGAAGAAGAGATGGGCAATAAACCTAATGGTTTACCAAGAAATGGATTTCCTTCTGATCATCTTTCTTTGATGGCCAAAGTGGCATTAAGGTGATGTTTCTGTATATATGTTGTAGATTGTAAATTTGTAATACAGTTAAAAGTTATAATGTAAAAATATAATTTATTAAGTATTTATTTATAATTAAAAGTATAACAAATTGTAGTTTTAAATCTAACTCTACATTTACTTTACAAATAATCTACAAGAGTCGCAATCAAATTCTGCAAATCTATCGATGCAAGACTAGCCACTTGTAAAACTTCTTCGTGGTTTGCTTTTCCTTCACTAAGAAGTTTTTCGCCATTAATATTGTTACTAGCCGATAAAGTATCAGATACAGCAGTTGGCGGCTCAGAAACAGCAGCATTTGTTATAAGTGAAAGTGCCAATACATTAATTCCTGAATGTCTGGCAACAATAACTTCTGGTACAGTTGACATACCTACAGCATCACCACCTAATAATCTTAGAGCTCTAATTTCAGCACGGGTTTCGTATGTAGGACCAGCTACATAAGTATAAACACCTTTGTGAATTTTTCTTTTATTATCGTTACCTAAATTAAGTGTTTTTGCAGCATTAAAAAAAGCAGCTTGTAAATCTAAGCAGTATGCATCAGATAAAGCAGTAAATCTAGGTCCAAACCTATCATCGTTTGGTCCAATTAAAGGTGATAAACCAGATAAACCAGGAAATGAAATATGATCATTAATTACCATAATATCACCAACAGAAAACTTAGGGTTGATTCCACCAGCAGCATTAGTGACTATAAGCGATTTAATACCAATTTTTGCAAATACGCGAATTGGAAATACAATGTCTTTAATATTATGCCCTTCGTAATAATGAAACCTGCCAACTAAACATAAAACCGGTACTTTTTTTTTCCCAAGATACCCAGCAACTAACTTCCCTTCGTGTCCTTTAGCAGTTGTAGTACAAAATCCTGGAATTTTTTTATATTCAATTTCAGTTTTGAGTTCTTTATCGAGTGTATTTGAAATTCCACCTAACCCAGATCCACAAATTATTGCAATTTTTGCGTTTCGCAATTCTTCTGGTAAATCATTTTTAATAAAATTAGCTGAAATTTCTGCTTTTTCGTAAGTATTGTCCATTGTTATTTTTGATGTTGCTATTATTATTTTACGCTTGTTTGATTATTTTTTTATATTATTTTTTTATATTATTTTTTTATTATTTATTTACGCATGTATACTTACTTCTTCTATCTATAACAGTCTATTTATAAATACGATTCTCAATATAAAAAATTTCAACTCTGCCATTTAATAAGTGTGATAAGCTTACGAGATTATCACATGTGAGTGACAAGGGTATTGATATTATATCCACCCCTCCGAGAAGAGAAGATTGATATTATATCCACCCCCTCCGAGAAGAGAAGATTGATAGGGACATCGCTCTGTCGCCATGGTGATTTGATTGTTCTTGTATAATCATTAGTTATTAATGGCAATTTAATTCAATTAGGGAAGTTCTACTTCCCAAAGTGATATTCCAGAATAAGTATATATATTGCAATTTTATTCTAAGAAAAAAAAGCTTTTTTTTTTTATTAAAGTATGTAATAATCCTTATGTGGGTATCTAGGAAGGTGTATTTATCAATACCCATAATTAGAGCTGGACAAAAGACGGTCCCGGTCTTTTTTGAACGGTCCAAAAAATACTGTAGTCATCCTATACTACATGTTTGAACATACAATAAATATATTTAAATGAGAATAAATAAAATAAATTATAAAGTAATATGAGTAAATATGTAGTAATACTATTCCTCTTTACTACGGTCTTTTTTGGACGGTCAACAAAAGACAACCAAAGACTTTTCTATGGAAAAGACGGTCTTTTGCCCAGCTCTACCCATAACAACCATTTACATAGTCTCATCATATAAATTTCAGAACATACATTTGAAATACAAAAATAATGACCGCGTTAGGAACATATTGTGGAAAGGTAACTACTAGATAACAAATTAACCTTTTTGTTACCCTGTTTAGTCTCTTGATGAACTTTGTTATCAGAGCCGAAAATGACGAGCCCTAGGAAGAACCCCAATGGCAGGGTAAAAATTGTTATCCAAATTAACTTCGTAATACATGCATGTAAAGAAGTCATAAACAAAGTTTTTTTTTTTTTTTACCTTGATGAATGAGTAGAAAACTTGTATATAAAAAAAATAAATAATATCATTACAAGTTTTGTTTTTTGGTATTTTATATTATCTATATAAACATGTATACAATACAGCTATACATCATGCAAATTCATAACATATCATTTATATTTTATTTAAATTCACATGTATATACATATTTATTATATTTGTAATTTTTTTTTGTTTATTTGTTTGGCTATTTAATATAATTTTTAATAAATTATATTAAAGATTGAATTAAAACTAAGTTATATTCAATTATAAGTATGCAGCAAATCGCCTGTAATTGCAGACTCCACAAGTGCACAATCTCTAAAAGTGTACACCAAATATTTCCATCGAGGGTGCACTTATAGAGGTTTTACTGCAACAAATAGTTAAATAAACAAATAAATAAATCAATAAATAAATAAATAAATAAATAAAAAACGGATCTCGTAATAAAACACCATGTTTTATACTATGACTATACAATATGGTGTCCCATATTTGGGGCTCGCCCCTAGTTAAAAATCTTCTCCGGCAACACTAATAATTTGACAAATTTAGGACAATTATTTTCTATTTAGTATGAGTTGCCTAATTAAATAATATAAGATAAGCGACATACCCTTAAAATACTTTGTTTGTACCATACCGTAGTTACCTCAGAAATGGGACGCTGATATCCCTTTCCTATTTGGAAAATGAAATGTGTCATTTATACGAGATTTTTTAGCGTTTTTTTATCTTAAAATAAGATAATGTATTTTAACTCAAGAACACAAAGAATTAAAAAATATTACATTATTTTGTAATTTATTTCCTACTCTGGTAAATGGAAAACAAAACAAAACAAAAAAAAACTGTTAAATTATTATTAGAACAAATTAATTCAAGTAATTTTTTTTTAATTAAGAATAAGCAATATTAGTTTATAGATAATAATAAACAAAGGATATACTGTAGTAATATGATATGGATTTAAATATAAAATAAACCAATAATTATTTATTTTTTCTTTTTTTTTTTTTTTTTTAAAAAAAAATAGGTACAATATCAGATGATTTAAAAATACAGATATAAAAAAGGACATTCACTTAAAAAATAAGAGAAAAATTCAGTGAAAAGAGTAATCTTCAAGTAAATAACTTATACATATATATAAAAATACAAAAGTAAACCTATCACTAACTAACTGTGCTCTAAATAAATAAAAAAGAGGAATTCCTTGACATTAAAAAGCGGTTAAATAGTATACAAAGAAGCTATAAGTTAAAAAAAAAAGTAGATATATATATATATTATAGGAAAAAATCAATCAAAATTTACTAGGTTTTAACAAAAGAACAATATTGTTAAATACACTAAGAGTTAAGGTAATTTGGCATACTCTGTATTAAATTGTAATATATTTAAAAAATAAAATTTAAACTTAATTAAACTTAAGTAAATCAAAAATAATGATCATGCAAAAATTGTACAGTAAGCATTTAAAAGTTCAACTGATACGATGCTTAAATGTCATTAGATTTAAATTTGAATCATAAGTTGGAGATATAAAAGTATAATGATTTTAAAAATTTTTTGGTATTAATGTTTATTTGCGGAAAAAAACTATAAATTAATAGTGCAAGTTTAAGCATTTCAGCTTAATGACATAATAAAATACTCTACTAGAGTGTATGAAATTAATCATAAATCTACTTCTGAAGAACTTTATAGAATTACTGATTTATATTTATATAACTTTACTAGGAAAACTACAACTTTACTTACTGCAATAAGAAATAAATTACAAAATAAGAGAAATATTTTTATTTAAATACTATTTTATCAACCATTAATAGAATAAATTTAAAGGGTATTGATATTTCGGCCCCCCAGTTTTACCAGCTTCACCTCCCGAGAAGGGTAGTCGCACATTATTGTACTTATTTATTTAGGTAATTTTTATTAAATACATACCGAGAAGCCCTACTTAGACATAAAGTATGAGTGGGCAGCCTATATATAATACATGCCTGCGTGGCAGTCCCGAAAATACTATTGATGACATAAATACTTGTATTATTGGGCATAGATGATGAATAATTTTTCACCATATCATAAAATATTTAATACAAAATAAAAATCTGTAGTCATCAGTCAAATCATAATATATTCAAATATACTGTGAAAATACATTATTTAATTTACGTAGTAAAACTTTGTCACAGCAAACATAATTTGACATATTTACGACAATTATTTCCTATTTAGTAAGATTTGCCTAAATAGTAAAGTAAATAAGCAATCTACCCTTCTCTGGGAGTGTGGTGCTAGGCAACAGACCGTCCGAGCGCTCATCAGACCGTCTCATTTTTCAACCGCTTTTATTAACGGCGCGGTCTTTTTAGACCGTCTGTTTTTTTCATACGGTCTTTTTGGACCGTTAAAAAAGACCGCTGACACAAATCTTATATAATTGAATATTTACGCGTATTAAGAATATAATATCTACATAAAATTCTAATTATACATCTTGTAATAGTGTTTATTATATTAAAAAAATAACATATAAGATCTATTAAACAATAAAAAAAGCAATTAAATTCATCATGGAAACAATAGAGAATAGTATAGGACAGTATAACATAACATAATATAGTCTAGTATATAGCATAATGTTATATAATGTATTATCCATAATATGAAATAATATATAGTTAGTGTAATGCATATAAATTCTCTTAATATTGGTAAAAAACTTGAGAAAATATAATTTTAAGAATTTTTTTAAAGAATCTAATAAACAATGTAAAGCAAGCGGTCCAAAAAGACCGAGAAAAACTGTTGCTATGGGAAAAAACCGCTCGTTTGCTCAGCTCTATCAATACCCTTCAAATTTAAATATGCTAAAATATTCCCAATGCAGTAAGTGGATTTTTAGCGAACCCTTACTAGGGATGGGAGCTACTAAAAACAGAAGAAAGAAAAGGGAACAATATCAATTTCCTTTTAAAATATCTTGTCTTATTCGGACAGTTTGGTGCTTCAAACAATGTTTTAAACAATGTTTTTTTTTGGTGTCAATACCGAATACTATGGTCATTTATAAAACAAAAAACACCACCAATGATAAAATTTCAGCTTTTAGAAGATATAAAATTTTTATTTAAATATAGTTTTATGTTATTTTAAATACTACGGTAGAATTTCATTCTTATACGATTTTATGAATCTAGAATTTGAATTATGAAAAAGTACTATAAAATGGAGGGAAATTTCACTTAAAGAATTTTCTCTTTTTTTTTTTAAGTTTATTAAAGAAATAGTTTGTCTAAGTTTTTTATAGAGGTATCTTACTTTTATTTTATTTTCCATATAGTAATATTATTAATCATCATGAATAAATTTATTATTTTGAATGCAGTTTTGTTTTTAGGAGCTTTTGGTATTCCTGCACCCGAAGAAGCGGTGTCTACTCTATCTGGGGAAGATGTGGCACTTCCAGAATCTTATGAATCTGGTATAAACGAATCAGGAATGCTTCCAACTAATGAATCTACTACATATAATGCAAACCCGTCTCCGGAATTCGAGGAACTTGCCACAGTTCAATCATATTTCAACACGATATTAAAAACTTTCGCAACTGGAATGAAATACTTTCCAGATACATTTACTCCACTAATTTCTCATATTGCAGACTTAGTGAGTAAAAAACCGATTGAATAAACTTGGGAAATTAGGTAGTTACGAAAATCATCAAAAAGTTGTTTTCTATTATCATTAGCTGATATGTTTTTGAAATCATTGTTTATGACATTATTATTTTTAAATTCTGACATACTAATACAACTTAAATAAATATTGTCTTATTATCATTTTTTAATGTAGTTGTAAGATAAAAATTACATAAAATTACAAAAATTACAAAATTACAAAAGTACAAAATTACAAAAGTACAAAATTACAAAATTACAAAATTACAAAATTACAAAAGTACAAAATTACAAAAGTACAAAATTACAAAATTACAAAAATTATAAATAAACTTGATTTCAAACTCCAAAGAAATACTCAAATTGTTATTTTCCATAACAGTTTGAATAAAAAAACATAAATACAATTGGTTAAACACACATATAAAAGGATTAGTTTTCAATATTTCTGCAATGGTTGTCAAATAAAAGAATCACGTTTACATTATAACCCTAATAAGACGATAATACTTCCTGTTTAGTTTGAAATGCCTGATTAATTAAGACATAAAAGCACAGCCTTATCCTTCTTAGGGATTAAAATTCGTTGAAATATTTTCGTTTGTTTATTAATTACTTATTACGTATGTAATTGAATCTTAAAAAACCGTTGCTAAGATAAATTGAAAGCAACAGCTTTGAACAGCGAATCTAAATTAAAAAAAAAAAAAAAAAAAAAAAAGAAAATAGTTAGACTTCCATAGTTTGCGATATACCTAAGAAAGCAAAAGTGAGCGTGAAATTTTTTTATTTTTTTATTTTTTTTTAAAAATAGATAAGTAAACAAGTAGACGAGTAAATAAATAAATAAATAAATGAATATATTTTATGTCATCTCATGTAAATAAAATTATATAAAAATGACTGAAAATTCTGCCATTACTGAAGTATATAAGCAAATTTCTGATGCTGAAACTAAAGCTTGTGTATGTATGTATGTATTTGTATTTTATTTATTTTATTAATTATTTTTCTAACTATATATATTTTGTATTTATATATTTCACACACATAGCAACTTGAAAACATGTTAGCGAAATTTGAAAATAAAATAGAATCTCTATTAGCTGATGAAAATTTTACAGAGGCGGCCAATGCTTTAGAAACATTAGAAAATAAATCAAAAAGTCTAGAAGAGTCTGTAAAAAACACTAGTTGAGCGGTCATTTGATTATTTATAGTAGTTTGTAATTAATTTAATACGAAAGTAACTAAAGTAGTTAAGTAAATAAAAAGGTTCAGGAACATTTTCGCACTTAGGTCCATTATGGACGTGTAATTATTGTAAAGTAAATGACACGTGTAAATTATATTTTTAGTCCATTATTTATTTCACTATATATCTTATCATATTAAATTATATTAAATTATATTACATTATAGTATAATATAATATATATAATATAATATATATAATATAATATATATAATATAGCATCTACTTTTATATGCTCGTCTTTTTGTGTTATATTCTTTCCTATAGTAACTATTGTATTATATGATTGTACTATTGGATAGCATATTGTATATTATCTGCCCAAATATCTGCCCAAATATTATATTAATATTATATTAATATTATAGCTAAAATATCTGCCTAAATATCTGCCTAAATATCTGCCCAAATACCTGCTAATACATCTAAGCAATGAATTTTTTCTAAATAAGCTTCCAGTTATTTATTTATTGTATTTTCTTTGTTTTGATTGATTGGTTGATTTTTCAACCTCTTTTATAAGAACTTAATCAAAACAATTTAATTCTTGAATGCTCCTTTTCCCTCCGATTTTGTTTATTATTATTACATGTGCATGTGCTAATATAAGTTATTATACTATTAATTACTTAATAATATAATTAACACAATGACAAGCTTATACATGCAACCTAAGTTTTTCCAACAAACTGATGAGCCAATGAATTCAAATAAAAATCTGCAAAATACATCTTCCTTATCTTCATTTAATCCAAAAAATACTTCAATTTCTCCAAAAAATATTTCAAGAATTAGATTATTCACTAAAAACCAAAACCAAAACCAAAACCATAACAAGACAAATGACTTCAATTTATACAAAGAGAATCAATTTTCCTATAATCCTCCTGACTTTTCTCCACCAAATAATAAATCATTTTCTTATAAAAATGATCTGGAAGACCCTTTTATCGTTAATTCAGAGTACACATTACCACCAAGTTTTTCTTATGACAACATAGATGATTTTTCAAAGAAAAAACTACATTCTTCCTCTATGAAAATCTTTAATAACAATCATCAAAGTAACTCATATTCATATCCCTCCAAACCCAGTCCTCTTAAACCTTCAAAACAACCTATACCGGCCAAAAATAATAATGATATCGATAGCGAACCCGAAGATTTTGAAGACATTTCTTCGTCTGACACAGATTTCGATATATGTATTGATGAAATTTTATGTTTACCATATGCAGGCTATGACAAAGAAAAAGCCTTGAATAAAATATACAACTTAGCAAATGAAGGCGGAGGAGATTCTACAGCCTCTTTATTATTGCCAACTGCTCCACTATCACCTCAAACAGAAGGATTTCATCAAAGTCTAAACAACATTAACTCCAATATTTCTAATAATAATTTAAATAAGGAATCTGTACTTCCTTTACCTTCTTTTTATAACACTCCAAAGACTTCAGCAGGACGTCTAAGGAGTTTTTCTGATTTTCAATCAAATCGTAATCCATCTCAAGATAATAATCATGATCCTGTTTTAAATTATTTTATTCAGGCAAAATCACAAGCTCCTCCAAACAAAGGTGTCAGTTCCTCATTAAGGTCTGCTCCACCACACTTACCTAGCTTAGTTCCTCGTATTCCATTGATTTCAACTCATAAAATATCAAGATCACATTCAAAAACAAGCCTTCATCATGCACAATCCTCCAAAACACATACATCTCAATCATTTTATTCTTCTTCTTCTTCTGCAGATTCTTCTAATCTACCTGCTTCAGCTTATTCAACTCCTTTGTCTTCTCTATCTTCATCTCCTATAAAGAAATCACCTTATAATTTTAATTCAAAATCAGGCTCACCAAGTAAAATAGACGCTATCGTTGGATTTAATCCAATACCAAAAACTTTGGATAATTTAAACTTAAACAATTCCCAAGCTGGTACTTGTGAAACTAATAACTTTAAAGACTCAGACTACCATATTTTTGACTTTAATAAAGGTGTTAAATTTCACCATATTATTAATGAAAGCAAAAGTGATGAACTTGAAAGCCTTCTTTTCGATTCCAATGAGAGTAATATCAATAATAAATTCACATATAAAAAACAAGAAAATTTCTTAAGAAGGTCTGCTTCTGTCCCTAACAATTTGTTGCATGGTAGGTTCTTTTCATCTGCTAAAAATTCTTTTCGAACTCATTCGTCTAAAAAAAATTTTAATCATTTACAAAATCATATCAATGCTCCACCATCTGATGATGAAACAAGTCATAAAAAAATTCTTCATAAAAATTTTAACGGCAATGGCCAAAAAAGTCAATCTATTTATAAGGAGTCTCCTTTAGACGCTATAATAAAGAAGATAAATCGGATAAAGCGGTATTTTTAAATTATTTTTAAATTATTTTTGTTCGAATTCGCTTTATATTTATTATATTATATTATATATATTCTATTCTTTTTCTTTTTTTTTTTTTTTTTTTTTGGTGGCATTTTTTCTGCATTTTTTCTTTCAGCTATTAACTTTCTTTGTACATTAGTTTTTTTCTTTATTGTTTTAATTTTTTAATTTTATTTTGTGTTTTGAACATGTCCTTTCGTTAATGGATTTCATACTGATATGTTTTGTAATTATATTTGTATTGTATTGTATTGTATTGTATTGTATTATATTGTATTGTATTGTATGTGTTGCATTTTTTGTTGTTCATTCTATTACTTGTATATCAATTAAAATAAAACAAATTTCATCTCTATTCATTTTCATAGCAAAGTTCCCTTATTTTTTTTTTTTAAAAAAAAAAAAAATAAGTAAAAAAAAATATATATTAAAAAAGTTTAAAATCACCAAAATACACAATTAAAATAAAATAAACATGAAAAAAATATTTTTTAGTGTTAATCATGTAACACGAAATAAAAATACTATTCAATAAGTAAATCAATCAACCCTTGAGAGATTCACCACCATCAATAGTTAATACAGAACCAATCATATAATTTGAAGCAGCGGAACATAAAAATACAACAGCTCCTTGAATATCATCAGAAACACCTAAACGACCCTTTGGAGTAGACATTTCTAAATTATTTTCGCCAATTGCTTCCACAGTATCTTGTGTAAGTCTTGTTTTAAATAAACCAGGACAAATTACATTAAGATTTATATTTTTTATGGCTAATTCTAAAGCAAGAGTACGAGAAAGATGTTCGAGGCCTGCTTTTGAAGCAACATATCCATATGAACACGGAAAAGAAGTAATATGAGCTAAAGTTGAAGAAACAGTAATCACACGAGACGGATCATCTCTTGTTCCAGCTTTTTGTAACAATGGAGTGAATTTTTGTATTGTTGTGAAAACCCTTCGAAGATTAAGATCTAAAACACATTTAAGATCTCTATCTTCATATTTATCAAATGTTTCTTGATAAGTTACACCTGCTGATGGGATTAAAATATCCAGTTTACCATTTTCTCTTTTGGAGATTTCATCAACAAGATGTTCAAGTGTATCATATTCCATTACATCTGCTGATATAGCAACAACTTCGCCTAATTTAAGATTGTTTAATGTTTGTGAAGATTCTGCTAATTTTTTTTCTTCCCTAGCGATAATATAAACCCGTTTGGCACCAAATCTTATTAGTCCTTCTGCCGCCATAAATCCCAGTCCTCTCGATCCTCCAGTTACCAACGCAACTTTATTATCAACTCTAAAAGACACCGCCATTTGATTATATATGTGATATTTATTATATACGACTATTAATTTTTCTTTTTGTTTATCAATTACGTAACTAACCGAATAGAATAAGTAAATAAATAATAAATAATAATAAATAATAAATAAATAAATAATAAATAAATAAATAATAATAATAATAATAATAATAATAATAATAATAATAATAATAATAATAATAATAATAATAATAATAATAATAATAATAATAATTAATTAATTAATTATAAATAAATAATAAATAAATAAATAAATAAATAAATAAATAATAATAATAAATAATAAATAAATAAATAAATAAATAAATAAATAAATAAATAAATAAATAAATAAATAAATAAATAAATAAATAATAATAATAATAATAATAATAATAATAATTAATTAATTAATTATAAATAAATAATAAATAAATAATAAATAAATAAATACCAAAATAAATAAATAAATAAATAATAAAATATTTATTTATTTTTACTTATATATAAAATCCAAATTTAAGTCATCTATTGAATATTAACCCAAATTAGTAAGCATTATAACATTAGTTCCGTGGAGGGGAAAACGTAAGGTCCGACAAGAAAAACACAGGCCAGGGTTATTAATGCTTTGATTATGTAATATAATAATTATGATATAGTAGCAGACTTGACTGTTATTATCTACAGCCTGCTACCTGTGAGAATATTAGAATCACTAACAGAGTTAATTAATCAAGCAATAAATAAATAAGAACAAGAAAGTGTTAATAAATAAATAAGAACAAGATAGTGTAAATAAATAAGAACAAGATAGTGTAAATAAATAAGAACAAGTTAGTGTTAGTAATTTACTTACCTAGAAGAGTATATTGGAACAACCCTTTGCCTATATCCTCATAACCGTGAGGGTGAGGGCGGATATTAGTGTGGTTGCCCACAGAAGTGATCGTTTAGTGTTGTCCCGGAGACTGTTGCCAGGTAAACTGCTACTCTGACAATATATTTTTTGAATTGGTCTTCTATTAAGATTAAAAAACTTATTGAGGGTTGTTTAAGTTCCAAGTATGCAAGAGTTTTTGTATGATTTTAAACGAGTCATTATTGTTTTTGTTTATTATTTATTTCTATCAATTAAATCTTCCCTTATTTACACAACTGTTTACCACGTTTTAAACTCGTAGAGTATTTCTTTTAAAATCCTAAATTTAAATAAAAGCAAAAGAAAAAGAGTAAATAAATAAATAAATAGATAATACATAACCCCTAATTGTAATTGTAATTGTAATTGTAATTGTAATTTTGGTTGTAATTAGTACAGATATATATATATACATATTGATATATACATATATATAAACACAAGCGTGCCACCTTGTGATGTGCTTGTAAAATAAATATTCATGATTATATCATGTAGAATTCTAATTTTTTAAAATTAGACTTGTTGTAAAGTAATGTAATAAAAAAAAAAGATAAACAATATCAATGAATTGGATCGCCTTTCTTAAATATCATTTCTTTCATATTACCATCACACATATTTATGAACTTCTCCATGAATCAAGTGTCATACCTGTTGTATAGATCATTGCAATAATACCCAAAATAACTAAAACTACATCTAAAATTCTTAGCATAGGTGGAATACCTCTACATTTATAATGAAGCATAGATGGATATATATAGACAAGAGGAATACAAGCAAATGATCCAACAATGGCAACAAAGCGGTCAAGATCATCTGCTCCACCCCATGCAACAAGTGTTGTGATACAAACTACAAAAGCACGAAAAATATTCTTTTGCCATTTAATGTAATGATTGTACTTTCCACTATGTACAAATAATGCATTTTCCATTATTCGAATTGCTGGAAAAAGTTGAAGTGGAGTTGATAATAAAATTGCTATAGAATAAAGAAGTTGAACTCCATTAACAAATCGATTATCTTGTGGGAAATTTAATAATACTGCAGTCTGTACTTTTGATCCAAATGCACAATAGCAAACTGCTCCCATTGAAGCAAAAAGAAAAGTTATAACAACCATTACACCTCCCAACACTGTGGGAAACGTTTCTGGACGCTTCATTGATTCTTGAATTGGAATAATCAACCCTATTCCTTCAAATGTAAATATAGCTGTTCCAATAAACAAAGTCCAATCTGATGAGTTAAACATCACTACATCAGAAACGCCCTCTTTCAAGATCACAAGCCCCGAATAATAAAACAAATATAAAAGACCAATCAATATGAAAAAATCAGCTATAAGTGCCGTCGAAGATAATTTTGAAATATTCCGAATTAATACTAATGGAGCAAATAATAATAACTGCAATAGAATTAAATGGATTAACTTCACTTCAACACGAGTAGAAGTTACTGCTAATATAAATGCTTGTAAATTTTCCGCAGTAAATACAATATATGCCGCTGCAAATCCTATTTGAGAAATTACCAAAGAAAACAAAATCAAAGCACGCATGGTTTTGCCATATAACTGACCACCAATTTCACCATAAGAACCTAAACCGACACATTCGCGAGCTTTTATAAGTAAAAGCATGCAATAATATGAAACTAAAGCTACCCCTAAAAGAACAACAAACGAAAATAGTAGCCCGCCATTCAAAAATGCTTTTGGTAAGAAAAGAATGCCTGTACCTACAAAAGATTTAAGAAGTAATAAAACAGCTTTAGGACTCGATGCTAATTTACCTACTTGAGAAGCTTGCTGACGACGACGTTGTCGTTGCACCTGCAATAAAGCAGTTGACTCTGTTGGAATCTCACTAATCGGAGGTCTGATACGAGAATCATCATCATCTTCAAGTTCTTCCCCAGCAAAGTGGCCATATAAAGTTAAAAACTCTAAAAAATTATTAGCTAAAAACTGGTGAGGATGGTCAACTCCATAATTTGAGTCATTATTGTTATAATTCTCCCCCGTTTCAATATTTTGATCATTATTATTATAGTTATTATTATTTTCATTCGTTTTAATGTTTCTATTATTCATAGAGCCATATGAATTATTTATAATATTGTTTTTAAAGTTAGAACTCTTACTAGTATTAGGATTATTATTAACAGAAGTGCTTTCATTCGAAGTTGAGTTTGCTTTACTATTTGAAGAGTTTCTATGTGCTTTTTTAGATTGATGTCTAATGTAGTCTCTTCTAAAGCCACCAGGAACTCGAATAGAATGAGCAGAATCTAATGCAGGTGAATTTTCAGAAAATGAAGACCTAGGTGGTAAAGAAAATGATTTAGAACGAGTACGTAGACTAGCAGAAATATTATTCTTTTTTGAATTATTTTTAACATTTTTATCATTATCACCATTAGTAAAATTAGTGGTACCAGAAGTTGAAGAAGCCGCAATTTCCCCATGATGGCGGGCCCAACGATATACTTCTCTTGTAATGTCACCACCTTGTAATTTTAAATCTGAAAAGTGTTCATCTAATGAGTCTTTTGCAGGAGAAATACCATTGATAGAAGGATTTTGGGTATCAACTAAATGCCTACCTACAGTGCGAACTACATCTGGATCAGGATTATCTAGGTCAATTACCGAAGTTGGTGTTCCAAAAGGTTGTGTAGATAATTGATGAGCAGAAGGAGGTAAGGAACCAAAACCATAGCTAGCAGAAGCTGCTGCAGCGGATTGTCGATTCAAGTCAAAAACAGGGTTAAGGCGAGAGTTTTTTGAGCTTACACTTGCCGAAGGTGGTGGAGAAGAATAATATGAAGCCGAGTCATTATTATTTGAGAATGGAATTGACTTATTTATTTTATTATCAGCATGGCTTTTTAACGATTGAGATAAATTAGAGACGAGGTTTGGATTATTATTTGATTTTATCGCTTGTTTACGAGAAAAGTCTATAGGTTGTGCAGATGTTTTATTATTTGAATTTTTATCCTTAATATTGTTAATATTTTTGCTAGTACCATCATTATTTGAGTCAAATTTTTTCTTATTAGAGGAAGCAAAACTAAGACAGCTAGTACTAGAATTTGAGGCTAAATCTCCTTGAAAAGATGATTGGACACTTGAGTCTATAGCAGCAAAATTTGCAGCTTGATTTCTTTTTAAATTACTTGTAAAAGAAATTGGGGCTTGACCAGGGATTTGACTTAGCTTATTAATTGAAGCTCTCCTATCATTCATTCCCGCACCAATTTTTGAATTTTTGCTTAAAGAATCTGAAGATGAACTGTCTTTACTATTTTTAGTAGATACGTCTGCATTATTATTTTTCATTGTTTTATTACTTTCCACTAAGGAACCAGTTTCCAAATTGCTGTTTAAATTTGAAAAGGATTTTAATGAAAAAGCACTTTTTATTAGAAAAAAAAGTGAAAAACTAGCCAAAGAGTATGCCAAAAAATATGCCAAAAAATACTCAAAAAAAAAATCGAAAAAAAATGCCAGCAACTCTATAACAAAAGGGAAAAAACAAGCAAGAGTTATAAAAAAAAAAGCTTGTATGTGTTGAACACAATGATGGGCGAATATTCGAAGTTGCTCAATTTTGCAAAACTAATGAGTTTGAAATGCTAAATATATTAAATTTTCAACTTGAAAGAGTAGTGAAACTAAATTCAATGGGTAATTAGATTATTTATAATCGCAATGGACCACTAGTAGTAAAAGAAAAATCTATTAGAGAGCAATTCTTTCTTGTTAATAGTTGGATCTCTAATTTGGTTAAGAACTTAATAATAAACATGTGTATTAAAAATAGAAAATTTTTTTTTTTAAAAAAAAAAAAAAAAAAAAAAGAAACTCACATTTAATTTTTTATTATTATATTATAATCACAATAAATAAAACTTAGCCGGGATAAATCCAACTGTGATAAAAATTCTTTAATTTAATGTATAATTTGTGATTTACTATACAAATATTTTGAGTGTCCAAGTTATATAAAAAATAACAATTATAATTTCCTCTCTATAAGGGAATTTATTTTTTCTATTAAATCGATTATTTCTGGTAAATTTACTACTTTAATATATATTTATTTTTACTGTTTTCAAGTATTTAAGCCTTGCAGTAAAGGAAAAGCAAAAGCAAGCAAATTTATCTTTATTAAGAAAAACAAAATGTTTACTACTAACTCTACAAAGATTAGTAATAATTCTGCATATGTTAGTAAATTTACTACACATGTTAGTAACAATTGCAGAACAATGACTAATAATCTTTATTTTTACATTGTATTACGTATAAATACGAGTTTTCATGGCAACCATACTGTTTCTACTTGAGTTTTCTTATATGTTCAACAAAATAGTGCTTTTTTCAATATTATGTACCAGTTATTTCACCTGGTTAATTTATACTCAGCCTGTTTAGACTGTCCATTATTTTCCCTTTTTCATTACTTGTCTTTTCTTAAATCGTAATAAACACTATAAAAAATCAATAATCATTCTATTACAACTAGAACTATACACATAATAAGTAAAATAATTACATAAGAAATAAAAAATAAAATAAAACTCCTTAATAAGTTTCTGTTTTTAACTTTTCTGAAAAACAAATAAATAATAAATAAATAAATAATAAATAAATAAATAAACCATATAAATTATTTACTCATCTTTCTTTTCTATATCTGAAATATAAACTTTTGATTGCGTAATATCCTTTGGCTTGTAATCCATAAACAATGCCCTTAGCACCCGCTCAATAATTTCACAAGCCACATAATCTGCTATGATCGACCCAGTGAGAATCAGTTTAAATTGACCACTCATAGGAACTAAACCTAAAGCAGTATTAAGTTCTGGAAACATCTCCGTAGATCCAGAAAGTGCTAGCCCAGTAACACCTAAGATACCATAATACATCCCCTTATTTTCTTTTATACCTTCTCTAAATGGACGTCCTTGATAATTAACCGTAAAAGTAGAAACATTTTGAGAAAGCTGTAACAAATAAATTGCCGTATTTAAAAGTGTAGGTGAATATTCTGCAAATAAATCTACAAAATCAGAGGGAGGCTCTAATTTATAAACCTCTTTAGTTATATACATTAGTGCAACAATATGTATCGCAAACTGCCCTAAAATAGATCCAATAACATAAATATTGAAAATATTAGACTGAGGACGTTCACGAGATAATTGCTCTACTGGTCGTGCACGAGAAATTGACAAAAAGCAAACTGATAATAAAACACCAGCTATAGTGAGTTGGGAATCACTATTCTTCATTCCTGTCAAATATAAAACTGATAAGGAATATGCTTGAATAAGACAATTTAATGCAAGAATTTTATACATTTGTACTGTAGCAACAAGAGTACATCTTCCTTGACGAATGATCTTTGTAACTGCTGAAACATTTTGAAGTTTAGAAGTAAATGGTGCCGCAACAGACGCATCTCCAAGTTTCAATTGTGGTGGTTCTTCATCTTCTACTGATTCTAATAATCTATCGGCAAGAGAAGCCGCTGCTTGTTCTACAGATTGTTGTTTCTGATTTCCTCCAGGTGCTTTTCCTGTTACCATACTAGAATTACTAGCACTAGCACTAGCAGCATTAGCTTCCTTAATTGCAGCAATATCCTTTTCCGTGAGAGTCCCCCCATGTGCTTTAACAGCATCGGCGAAATGAGGGTTTTTTACGCCTGGTGGATACAAGTGAGCAATAGCAACGGGAACAGGAGGAATTTGCCCGTTCCATTTTTTTATAAAGTCAACCTGTTTATCATACACAGCTTTTAGACGATTTATTTTTTGAGATTCTGCAATCTTTTTTAAGGCATCTTCTGTTCCATTAAGTAAAGCAATACCAACATGAGCTTGCTTAAGTGCACCAACATCATTTGTACCATCTCCACACATTAATGTTGTATATCCTGCCTCCTTAAGTGAAATAAGAATATATTCTTTTTGAGAAGGAGAAACCCGAGCATAAACCCATGTATGCTTCAATAAATCAATTATATGCGATTTATTACCAGCTTCTACAAATTTGGCAAGTGCATAACCTGTAATACAAAGATCGTACTTGCTATAAAGAGAAGGATCCACTTTTTTTGTAGGATCACAAGGAATGCGCACTGAATCATCAACAGTGTGCCATACAAGCGAAGCAGATCCTTTTGTTTTAGATTTGAGACCATGCTTCTTATCATCTTCACCATCTGATGGTGCATCGAGAATAAGTGACTCAAATTCAACTATTTTAACTTCACGTGCCACATGGGCTGCTGTTAAAGGATTATCGCCAGTAATCATAACACAACGATGGGAAGACTCATTTAACATTTTAATAGTTTCAACAGCATCTGATTTAAGAGGACAATTAAATATTAAAAATCCAGAAAAAATTAAATCACATTCAACTTTTTCCCGAGAAATGTGTTCAAGTTGAGAAGAAGATATTTCTGAAGAAAATTTGTAAGCCAACGCCAAAACACGAGATCCATTACGCATAAAATATTTGTAAGTGTCATCGTATGTATCAGGTACAGTCTTAAGCATTTTTCGAATTGTTTCAGGAGCTCCCTTTGCAGCAATTAAATGTTGAGAAGGATATGCTGAAGTACGTGCAATAACGGAAGATCTTTTAAGGGCAGATGAAAATTGGAATCTACGAAGAACTTTTGCTGATGCAGATTTAGGAGATTTTATAGGGAAAATTTCATCATTTTCACCTAAATTCCACTCGACAGCATTTAAAGTAGCCCGCTCCATAGGATCTCCAATAATTTCGCCTTCATCCAATCTAACAAGAGCATGTGCTGTGGCGAGAACTAAAGTAGTATTTTGAGGAAGGTTATTAGCGTTTGAAAGTTTAAGAGGATCGGCAGGGTCAGTAGTTGTTGCCACTCCTTCTACTACAAGATCTTCTCCTGTAAGGGTTCCTGTTTTATCAAAACAACAAACATCGACACGTCCAGCGAAAGGAATTCTGAAAGGCTCTATGCAAAAGATTGCAAATTTTGCAAGAATTGCAAGAGAAGAATTTACTGCTAAAGTGAGCTGCATGGGAAGTTCTGGTGGGACTACAGCGGTAATGATTTGAATACAATCAACAATTAAAGTTGATCGAGAACGATCATTTTTTACACCATCTTTCCAGACATACCAACTTGCTGCAATGGCAAAAATAAGTAAGAAAAGAATAAACCAAAGAGCTTCTTTATTTCCTACACCAACATGTTCAGTTGAAAATATCATTGTTCTTACCAAGGAGCCTTGAGAAGTTTCAAAACCAGTTTTCGTAACTACAGCTAAAACACCGTTATCTGGAGGTGGGGGAGAGATATGATATCTAGAAGTTGAATGGACTTGTAAAACTTTAGTTCCTCCATATAGAATAGAGTTTTTATCAATACCTTCAATATCGATTGTATCATTTGGATTACGAAGTGCAATTGAATCTTTGAGAAGAGGAGTAGATTCACCTGATAACATTGCTTCATTTACAATTACAGAGCCATTAATTAAAAGTGAATCACAAGGTAAAGCAGATTCATCCTTTGTGCGAACGATAGATATGAGATCATTTGGAAGAAGTTGATCTGATGGGATATGAACCCAATCTGAAGATGAAGAAGAAGAAGAACCTGGACGATAAACGTAGATATTATAAGGCTTAACACCCATACTTCGAAATTCTAAAGTAGTTCTTTGTCTTTGCCAAACAACGGTTGACTCAAATGCAACTAACATGAACAAGGTAAAAGTAGAATAAAAAAAATTTCCGGAAAAACACCATAAACCTACACAAAAGACTTGAAATACAAAAAATGGTGCAACAGCATGTTCTTTAAATAATTCTAAAAATGTTGGGAGAGGAATATCAAATTTATTTAAACCATAAATACGTTCTTCAGCGGATGGATCAGATAAACCATTATTTGATAAAAAAAAGTCAATTTTTGGATTTAAATCAATTGGATAAATAGGAGAAAGAAAAGATTTTGAAGCTTGATCATAAACAAATCTTCTTTTATGGAAAAAAAAAAAAATTTCCAAATCACCTTCAT
>JAJMCZ010000008.1:0-5000 GCA_030573245.1 Ascobotryozyma americana | reverse complement strand
ATTGGAATAAGCAGTAGTAAAAACAACAGAGTGAAAAAAACCAACAAATTAAACAAAGTAAATAACGAATTTGATAACAATATTAGTAAAAACCTTCACCAATTAAGACTATCTTCTTCTTATTCCTTTATCAGCCCGTCATATTCACCATCTGCTTCTAAAACAAACAAAGATCTTAAACGTCTTTTAATTCATCGGGGAAATTCACGTCTTGTGCAATCTAATAAACCTTTTATAAAAAAACGGAAATCTCGTGATATTTTTGAGAATAAAGCTTCAGCTGCCAGAAGAGCTTCCTTTTCATTGTCTATATTAAATAATTCTCATTCGAATGATAATAATAATAATGATAAATTTAATCGAAATTCACAATCAAATCCTTCTTTACCTTGGAACGTTAATCTAAATAATTCTCATTTTGAAAAAAATAACCAAAAATCAGTGTCTCAATCATTTTCTTCATCTATAAAAAAATTAGACCCAGATTCTAACAAACACAATACTTATTTAAATTATCAAAATAAATCTTCATTTAAAACCATACCTTTAAATGAAGGCATACAGAAAACTCTTTTACCCGAAAATGCTGCTAAATTGGTATCAGCAGTATCAAAGAGTGCTATTCTATCATTTAAAATAGGAACTTTTGTAACTTCTTCCACAATTAAAACATTCAAATTTTCCTTATTAACCTCCTTTGACTTCTCCCAAAGATTTCTAGAATCTGTAATTGTTAAAGCTTCAGAAGATGTATTCGAACCTTCAGCATCCGAGTCTATTTCCTCAACATATACTCAATATTCATTGAATCTTATTCAAAAATTTTCAACCTTGACAAAATTTTTAACATCAGCTTCTTTTAATCTATTTGATTCCTCTGTCACTTCTTTGTCTCAATATATCCAAGATTCTATTCATTTAATTGAAGCCATTTTTGGTTCAACTGACTCTTCTAGAGCTATAGCTGCGATTATACAAATGGCCCGTAGAGAAATAGGTTCGGATGAAACAATCGGTGTTTTTAAACTTGTTTCTGCAATTACTTATTATTCAATAATGCAAAATCATTGCTATAAAAAAACAATGGATTCTATCGACTCTTCTCTCATTTGGAAAGTTATTGTACTAGATAATGGCGAATCTTTTCTTGAATACCCACTACCTGTTATTAAACAAAATGAGCCAAATTTATTTAATAATAATACCCCCTCATTTTCTACTAACATTCCTGTATCCTTAGACAATTATTTTTCTAATACATTTGATAGCATTACTACACCCTATAATGGTATTAATAAAACCCAAAGATCTTCTAATTCTGATATAATTCCTCCAGCTAATTTTTCCTTACAGACCCCGTCATTATTTTCTGCAAACCAAGATATGACTGTATCTTACCCAACTTATTACAAGGAAAATATCCAGGTGAATAAAAATCCATCCCTTGTAGATTCAATCATAGACTCAACTAATAAACATATAGATGAAAATCATATTGTTGAAAAATGTTTTTTAAACCAGAATAAAATAAAAGTCAGAACTCAAGAAAATTCTTTTTCTGGACAGACCACTGTTGAATTATTTGGATTATCACCTAATACTGAATCTATAGTTTTAAAATGTTACCCTTCAATTGAGCCTTACGATATGCTTGCTAATCCATCTTCTAGGCTCATAAAGTCAAAAACATCTACAGATTTATTGCATTTCCCAATCACCTCTTATATTTCTTTGACAGATTCCTCTAAACACAGAATAAATGCTTCTATACAACCTCGAACTTCTGTACCATTTTTAAGCAATAATAATAATGGTTATCATAACATTAAAATCAACAATAATGATATGACTATACAAGATAATGAAAAACCAGCTATCGATTGCCAAAAGTCTCTGCTGCAAAATCAAAACAATATTTTTTATAATTTTCCCAATGCCTCACATTCAGATCAAATATCTAAATTTACTACGGAATGCACAACCCCGCCAATAAATATTTCAAACTCTGCATTCTCCCCCTATAAAATGTATATTCCATCTTCTAAATCTACTCCAACGTTTAATCATATTAATATCAGTAACAAGGTAGAACCCATATCTAACTGGACTACACCAATTCACAATACAAATCCTCTTGCACATGAAGATGACTTATTAGATAACCTGCATCAGGGTATACAGAAAACCCCATTTTCAATGAATGCGAACATAAATTTTAATGATGGTATATTAAATGACCACTCAAATTCTAATGCTAACATTTTGAATAAGGATAATAGAATCATTAGATATGAAAATTTTAAAGATAAAGAGATTGTCAATACTACGATTAATCATTCTGATAAAAATGGTTTTATTAAGCTCAAAGTTATTTCAGATTCTTCTCCTAATCACGAAGGCTACAAATATAATGATGAGACTAAATTTGAAACACCTAATACCGTTAAAGAAATAAAATCAAATACAAACTCTTCAAATCAGCGGTCTTTTCATCAAGAAAATTTGAGTAAAGAAGAGGCTTACGATTTTAAACGAAAATTATCAACAATGGAGTCGCAGCTAGACCACCGAATGAATTTGAAATATATAGCACATTTTGTACGTTTTGCTTCTGCTTCCTATGGGGAATCAGTGCTACGCTTACTTGGAATATCAATTGTTGATTGCATGTTTTCATCTACAAAATCACATCATTCTGAGCACTATGCTTTCAGTAAGCATACAGGTGTATCTGTAGATAATATTCTGATGTCATCTTATTCTGACCCTGATGTAGATCGAGAAGCTGGAATTTCTCTTAAACATTTTGTCGCAGTAGATCACCGGACTCGCTCAGTTGTACTAACAATCCGTGGAACGCTTGGGTTTGAAGATGTGTTAACTGATTTAACATGTGAATACGAAAGTTTTGATTGGCGTGGCAATACGTATTACGCTCATCGAGGTATGCTTCGTGCCGCACGAAGATTAACTGCACCGACTTCCCGTGTTCGTGCAACCATTTCATCTGCATTGAGACGTTTAGGAAGTTCTTATGGGTTGGTTATCACAGGTCATTCATTAGGAGGTGGGGTAGGTGCGTTACTTGCCATACTCCTATCTGAACCAGTCATGTCAAAATACCCAGACAAAAATACTTCATTTGAAAATTCAAAGTCATCGTCTCCTGTTTCATCTTTTAAACCTGTTTCCAAAACCATGCCTTCCTCTCCAGTTGCTGAGTGCTATAAGTCTGTAGATTTTTTTAATCATTTTCCTAATGAAAACAATTTGGTGTCAAAGACATCTGAAAATTCAAAAAATCGTGGTAATAACAACAATATAAAAACAGGTACCTTAAAGTTTGACGGTTTAGTAAATAAACAAGAAGATGATAAAAAAATACCAAATGTGGAAAAGGGAGATAATAAACATACGAATAAGGAATCAAATTACGATAATAAAAATGAATATGGAGAAGAAAAAGATAACAAATTTAAAAATGGATATGATTCTGAAAATGAAAATGAAAAAGGAAAAGGTGAATTCACATATAGATTTAAAACTACAGGAGCTGATAATTTGATTCCTGAAAATCGGCGAATAAACTGTTACACTTATGGCTGTCCGGCAATAATATGTCCTGAGTTACGGTATGCTACTGCTTCACTTATAACAAGTGTAATATTTGGTTTGGATATTGTACCAACCTTATCACTAGGGTTATTAAGGGATTATCAATCTATGGCTACTGCATTATACGATGAAAAAATGGGACATCAAGGCATTATTGAATCAATACGAGATAAAATAATGAGTAAGTTATCAAGAAATAAGAATAATACTAGTAAAGCAAATGGTTGTGATTCTAAGTCTGCTTCGTCTTATGACAATGATCCTACTAATTGTAAATACAAGAAAAAAGATAACGATGAAGAATATTTGCAACCTGAACACGAAGATGTTTTAAATGATTGTTATGGAGAGGATATTCGTATATGGAAAGCTTTGACAGAGTTGAGAAGTGTTATGAATCACGATAAATTGATTCCACCAGGACATGTTTATCATCTTCAAACCAGGACTGTGCACCGAATTTATGATATGAGAACTACAAAAGCAGTTCAAGTGACATGTCGATATGTTAAAGATGTTGAAAAACGATTTAGAGAGCCAGTATTTGGTGCTGGGATATTCCATCATAATCCAGCTTATTATGAAAGGATTTTGCATATTCTCGATAACAGTCTGCCTGGCTGAATTACGTTTTTGTCTTATATTTGTATTATTTTTGTTTTTTTTTTTTGTTTTTTTTTTGGTAAATATAAATCGAATAGAGAAGTAAACAAAACAAATTTTATTATATAATACATAAAAATGAAAATAAATCATTTTAAAACAAAAACAAAAACTAAACCAATTTTATCGTCGTATTAATATATAAATGTTTTCATGTTTAAGATTAAGCAGTTTTTGATAGGTACCCTCTATACATAGAAGTAGACCACCAAAAGATACGTAGACAGCTCTAAAAAGAAATTATTAGTAAGGGTAAGGAGTGTTTATAATGATGGATCATGGATGAAATAAAAATAAAATAAAATAAACTAAAATAAAATAAAATAAAATAAAATAAAAATTAAAAAATAAAAAATAGAATAAAATAAATAAAATAAATAAAATAAATAAAATAAAATAAAATAAAATAAAAATTAAAAATTAAAAAATAGAATAAAATAAATAAAATAAATAAAATAAATAAAATAAAATAAAATAAAATAAAATAAAATAAAATAAAATAAAATAAAATAAAATAAAATAAAATAAAATAAAATAAAATAAAATAAAATAAAAATAAAATAAAATAAAAATTAAAATTAAAGTTAAAAATTAAAAAATAGAATAAAATAAATAAAATAAATAAAATAAAAAATAAAATTAAAGTTAAAAATTAAAAAATAGAATAAAATAAATAAAATAAAAATTAAAATTAAAGTTAAAAATTAAAAATTAAAAATTAA
>JAJMCZ010000007.1:85092-135885 GCA_030573245.1 Ascobotryozyma americana | reverse complement strand
TAAATAAAAATTTAAAATCTTTAACAGATAATAATTTTAAACTTCTTTATTTGGCTGATTCAAAAAAGTCAACTTGTTTTTCGCTTTTGATGCCTCCTGAGAAAGCTGTACAGAGAATTAAGGATACACAAGTTATATTTAAAGACGATTCCCATTTTTCTTTAAAGATTCCACAATTACCTTCATATCATTTATTATCTAATGATAATATGTGGAAAAATGCTAATAGAGGCTTGGATAATTCTCTTATGTCTGAAAATGAAGTTGTCATAGATTTACTTTCTGATTCATCTTCTGATTTTCACTCTAGTCAAAAAAGTATTCGTGATAAAAACATTTATAAACAATCTCAAACTGAATCTTTATCTGCAGACATACAAAAGAATAAATCAAGTCTTCAAATAATTAAACATGAAACCAATGAATCTTTAGATAATACTGTTATTAGCATAGAAACCAAAGCACCATATATAGAAAAGCAAAATAAAAATTTAATATTAGACACGATTGAAGAACCAAAGAGCCTTGATAACAATCAATGTATATCTTTAATTTTAGATACTCCTAATCAGCCTAAACTGTCATTAGTTTTAGAATCTGAAAATGATACCAATCATTCAGAGCCATTTAGTGACACGCCTATTATCATTTCATCAAATGAATCTATAATATTAAAGGAAAGAACTCCTGAGTATGAGTATCCCTTGGCAATCAAACCTTCTAAAGTTTTGCTTAGTCCAGAACATATAGTTTTAGATAGCGATAGTGATGATTTTGAAGGACCTGAAATTCTTGATAATATATCTATGCATACCGTTAAGCACAACTATAAAAGCAATATGAAAAACACTAACCAACCTTCAATATTTGATGAATATTGTGATTTCTCTTGGGACATGGAACAAGGATATAATGTTTTAAATGAATTTTCATACAAAGATGTGACAGATAAAAATTTGTTAGATAGTGAAAAATCTGAAAAAACAGAAATCAAAAGAAATATAGAGCATCCATGTCTTTCAAATGAGCAGCTATCTGATATGACATTAGCCGAACTTAAGACTTTAATTGCTAGTTGGGGGCTTAAACCAATAAAAGGAGATCCAGAGAAGATTAGGAATTTTATTAGATTAAAATTAAATTTATGTGATGGTGAAAAAAAAGATTTAGCAATGGATTTTTCACAAAAATCAAAAAAGCAAAAACCTAAACTTATTAAAAAAGATTCAATTAAGGACAATAACGCAGATACTGCTAAAACATCAAATAATGAAAATAGCTCGCTTTTTAATGACAGACTAACTAATTTATTTATTAATAGTAGCTATTTTGAACAAGCTTTGCTGTATCAACCTATAGATATTAATAAATTTTGTAGAGATTTTGGACTTACTGGTATGGATAAAAGTGATGAAAATATAATGGACGGAATAGAATTTGATTCAGATACTGATAGTATATCTAGTGAAGATAACAATTTAAAATCTAGCAGTACAAAATATAATAAGAAAAGAAAGGGCAAAATAAAAAAAGTATCCGATAAGACGATAAGTTCTAAAGTTGCGAATTGGTTTGTCGAAAAAGGAATACTAAGTACAATTACTAAATGGGATGATTCTAATCGTAATAAGAAAAGTAAAAAGCGGTCTAAATATAGCACCAAAGAAACTATGGATGATATAGAAAATGATGATTAAGAACGGAAGTGTAAGGTAATGTAACTATATACCTTAACTACAATAAAAGTAATGACATAGAACATTGGGAAATTGGAGTAATGATTGCTATTTTGATGATTTGATAATTTTTTTTTATATATATTTTGTTTTACTTTTTAGCATATTATATTAAATTAATATAAACAAAAATAAATAAATTTACAGATTAATTTTATATATTATGTGAGACTCGTATCTGTCCTTCAACACACATCTTAATATTGAAAGTCTTCAAAAGTCTATGAATATAGATAACCAAATTTAGTTTGATATCTATTTTACATTTAATCTAAGATTTATTACAACCAGCATCCCTTGGAGCATATATATAAATTATATAAGTAAATGCAAGATAGTAATATGATCTATAAAAATTAAAACTCTTCAATATATATATATATTTTTTTTTAAAAAAAAAATAATTAAGATATAAAATATATTATAAAAATTTGTATATGAATAAAGTATTTACACGAACAGTTTAAAAAAAGAATTTATTTGTTTCATTAATTTTAATCAGTAAAGCACCATTATTTTATTTATTTATACAAAATATAAACATTTTAAAAAAGAAAAAATTACATTATAATATCTATTCATTTATATATTTATCGTGTAGCAGACCAGACACTATAAGAAAGTTAGTACATGTTAAAGATAAATTGAATGATGTAATAAATATGCAATACAGATTTATATAAACCAAATAAATGTTTATCGAAATTTATTATATATGTAGTAAAAATATATATATAACAGAACCTACTTTTTAATAATTCCATCCTGTTGTGCGAGACGATTAAGCGAGTCATCAGCTTCACCACGAGCACGTACATAACCTGATAAAGCATAAGAAGTATTTGTACCATCTGCTCTTCCATTTTCATCAACGTTAACAATATTAATTAAAACTGAGGCATGATCATCAGCACGGATAATTCTATTGGTAGCAGAACATTTACGAGGAACATAAAGTTCGACGAGTTGACCTCTATCGTTTTCCATTTTGAATTATTTAAATAAAAAAAAAATAAAAAATTTTTAACAAAGAGGGGTTTGGATTAATTATATTATTAGTTGTTAATTATATACAAATTGATATATCTTTTTTGAATTTAATTTAATCAATTTTTGTAAACCTTGAATTGGTTGAATTTGGTACAACAGATTAAAATTAAAACTAGTTTTGCGTCATGCGTTTATCTAATAATTTATTATAGAATATTATTTAAAGAGAGGAAATGAACAAAGAAATGGAAAAACAAAAAACAAAAAACAAAAAGTAATGTGACTGCTAAAATATTATTTATGATTAAGAATATAAAAAATATTAGTAATAAACTTTGTTGTTATTTGGATGCCATAACAACCGTTGTTTGTTTAGGGCTATGTTATAATAGTACAGTTGATTGATGTTCAAATAAATCAAATTAAACTACTGTATAATCAAATTTTTATAAAATTATTAAACTAAAAAAGCATAGCAACTGGTCTATCTGCCACATCATTGTTTATTTTTCGTTTATTTTTTATCTGTTTTTTGTTTTATGTATGTATTTACTTGGAATATAAATAATTATGCTGCAACATTTATAGCTGCAGTAATAATGTGTAGAATTTATTATTAGTATGTATTAGAAAGTTATATATTGTGCGTGTATATATATATATATATTGTAGAAAGTATTAACAAAGTAAATAGTATGTAAATGTAAGTTTATATACTGTAGTAAAATAAATATAATTGTGCTGCGTAAAATAATAGCACATAGAATTAAAATTAAGTAAATAAAATATATACGAAATTGTAAATTTATATGATAAATTTGACTTTTTACAAAGACTGAATTTTGAATAAAGAGTAAAATATTTTTATAATTTTATAATTTTATAATTTTATAATTTTTTATAAATTTTTATTATTTTTATTAGTTGATTATTTTTTATTATTCTAATTTTTTTTTTTTTGTTTATTTTTCGCTTTTCGTTTATTTTCTGTTCCAACCGTTTGTTTGTTTTCCAAAAGAAGCCCGATAATTTATTTTGTTCGGCCTGAATTTTCCTAGCTAAAAAGTGGTTGTAATATATATTTTATAATTATTTATTTATTATTTATTATTTATTATTTATTATTTATTATTTATTATTTATTATTTATTATTTATTATTTATTATTTATTATTTATTATTTATTATTTATTATTTATTATTTATTTATTATTTATTATTTATTTATTATTTATTATTTATTATTTATTATTTATTATTTATTATTTATTATTTATTTTATATTTATTTTATATTTATTTTATATTTATTTTATATCTGTTTCTTTTTTCTTATTAGTTTTTCTTTTGTTTATTTATGCACTTAATGCTAATTAATACTGTATTATAACGTTGTATTTTAACACTATATAATATTATTTTCTTAAATGATAGAGTGTATTAATTAATAGCCACTCATTGTTATTATTATTTGTATTAGTATTAAATATAATTAATTAATAAACTTTCATTTAAATTATACTAAAGCAAAGTGGTTTTATTGAATTTTGATAAGGTTTTTGTATTAGGTTTTTTCCGACCCAAATACATTAAAATTCCTATTTATTGTGTGGTTCATCATATATTTTTTCCATATATTACTATAATACAAAAACCAAACATATTAAAATGCCTTTATCTTTCTCTGAATCATTTTGGGCACATAATTATTCAGATGGCTTAGATATTCTTTTTAAAAAATTGCAGCAAGGCTGTGTTGAAAATATGGAAATTTTATCAACTGCAACTATAAGAGCAGATGCTGAAGATGTGTATGGAAATAAATTATTAGAATTAGGAAATAATTATTGTGCACCTCGGCAAAATGGTTTTGGACGGGATGAAGGTGCAAGTTTAAAAAAAGCTTACGATGGCATGACTAAAGCAATGATAGATGAAGGTCGTGCACATATTAAAATTTCTGATAATATTCGAACTATGGTTATTACCCCATTCACTGCTTGGTCAAATGATCATGAAAATCGTATAAATAAATCAGAAACAACTCTGAAATCAAAATTAAAAGAATATAATAAACTATTCAAAGAAGTGAAATCTTTACATAAAACATATTTTAATAAGTGCAGAATTTTGGAAGATCAACAAGAAGAAATCGCTCTTGCTTTTCCTGTCCAGAGTCCAAATTTAACTGCTCAAAAATCTGAATCAAATGGTACTAAAACTTTTAGAAATTCTTTTGCAAGTTTCGATTTAAAAAATCCCTTTAATATAAATAAAGATCTTATGTCTAGTATTTCCAAAGACGATGATTTAGAAACTACAAATGGTGACACAGAAAGTATAATTGAATTAGGTGATTTAACTCTTACAAAAGAAAAATTTAAAGAATCTCTTGGTAATATTCTTTCAAATATATCTTTAAAAGAAGTCAGGGTACCAATTTTAGGAGTTTATTCAAATACATCAACTGGTGAACAAATTGTTAATGCTTTACAAATTTACTTTGATTCGTCAACCATTGGAGAATGTGAGCAAATTGGTCAAGCTTTAATTAATGAAGGCTATTTACGTCTAATTGGATCCGTTGGCTCAACTTTTGCAAACTCTTCCGTTCTTAATTACCAATGGAAAGCCAAAGCATTTAATATAATTGATGACTCTACAAACAACAATGAAAAATTCGCTCCTACTGTTGGTGGATATTTTGGTGGACTTGTTAATTCTATGAACAATACACATTTAGACGAAACTCCTATACAAAAAATGCAACGAGAAGTTAATGAAGCTGATAAGCGTTATAAGCAAGGAATTAAAAGGCTTGATGATATAAGATGTAAACTTGAAGAAGCTATTTTTGATCACTTAAATTACCTTGAAAAATGTGAAACACATAGACTTTCAGCTATTAAAGCTGTTGTTCTTGATTTTGGAGCAGCAATTTCTAACGTTATTCCTTCACTTCAAGCGACAATTGACCAGCTTCTTCTATATCAAGAAACTATTAACCCAGCGAACGATCTTAGATACATGATTGAATCATGCCGTACTGGTTCATTTTTACCTCGTGTTACAGCTTACGATAATTACTATAGCACTGCTGAAGAGCAGACGTTTGGAGTAGACTTGGAACTGAGAGCTAGAGGCGACAATAAGAAAGTACCTATGATTATTTCCTTAATTTTATCCCATATGGATGATATGTATCCTATTTTAGGAAGCGATGATGCGCGAAGGCAAGTTTGGCTAGCAAACGTTCCCTTAAAAGAAATTCATGAGTTAAGAAGCTTATTAAATACGGGCAAAAATTTCGGTAAAGAAGTATTAAAAGCTTATTCTGTACCAGTAGTGGCTGCTGTACTTAAACTATATTTCCTAGAACTTCCTGATTCTTTGATTTCTTCAACACTTTATGACATTATTAAAAGTATTTATTTAAAACATGGTAGTGATGCTGATTCTCGAATTCGTCTTTCAACTATTCAAACTACACTTTCTCAGCTAAGACTTTGCAATGTGGCAACTCTTGATGCAATAATGACTCATTTCACACGCTTAATGTCTTTAACTAGCTCTGACGAAAGCTACAAATTGGCACTTGCTCAAGAATTTTCAAAAATTTTATTGCGTCCAAGGGTTGAATCACCTATATCACTTGAAGACCGTCATGGATACAGACTTCTTTGTGATATTTTTGATAATAAAGAAAAACTTTTTCAAGAACTAAAACGTACATCTACAGGAGGATCCATGCGTAGTCGTCGTACTGTTTCTACTGATGAATCAAATAGAAGAGCTATGGTTGAGGCTCGTCACAGAGCATTGACAGCAGTTTCGCAATATCCTGATAAAGATACACCAATTCACAGCCCTGCAAATGGAAATCCAAAAGTTAAGAGTTCACCACATTCTCCTAATAGGAATTTGTCAGTTTATCATTCACAAACATCGATCCCCCTTTCCCTTTCACCTAATAATCCAGACAATAATAGATCATCTCCTATGGCTAGTCGGCTAGAACCTAGTAGTAATCGTTCTCCTAATGCTGGACAAAGATCTTCTGGTCTTAATTGGAGAAACTCATTTGTTGCACCGAGCAGCCCTTCTACGAAAGGCAGTAGACCTAATTCGATTGATTCATCTACTTCTGAAAATAGTTATAGTAAGGATTCTTCTTTTGGGTTTTCTGGAACTAAAACCAGTAGTGATTCTGTAAGTATAATAGAAGTGCCGGAAGATAGGGTGACTAATAGTGTAAGCAGTACAGGATATAAATCTTTCCCTAATGATACAATTAAAGGGATTCCTCTTACGGCTGAGCCTTCATTAGCTACTATTCCTTCTAGTCCTCCAAAAGGTCCAAAAGTGAGTCGGATTTCAAATATTTTTGAAAAGGAAAGTCAAAACATAAATAATGGATCTCATGGTAGAACTCGGAGTTTGATTTCTAATTAATATATTAAAAACTTTTTTTGACAATTCTTTTGTTTGTCTATTTACGTTTTTGATTAATATTTAAGGATGCCTTTACTAATTTAATACTTTTTTATTTTTATTTTTTATTTTATTTTGTTTAAAATATCCACTGTATAATAATTAGGCTGTGTTGTTTTAGATTCTGGATTTTTATTTACGTATATTTATTATTATTATTTACATAAGATTTTGTTTATTTCTTTTGGATGGAGTACACTCTTTCACAGCTGAATAATATAGGTTAGTTTTTTTTTTTTTTTTTTATAACGGCAAGTAAATTCGTTTGCTCAGTATATTTTTGGTTTATATGTGGATATATATGTTGTTATATTGGTGGTTTATGAAATAAAGATGTTTATAAATACGTAAATGGTTTTTTTTGTTGGAAAGAAAAAAAAAATTACAGTTACAATATATAACAAATTACAAAAGATTAGAAAATAAAAGACTATATACATATATTTAATTTACACTACATACTACAAACTAATACAATGTATACAACTCAGTTTCCTCATAATAAATACATCGTATATAATATAATATAATATACGATGTATATACGCAAAATATTATTTTACAATATATAAACCTAAATACATGCATAAAATATAATGTAGTATGAATTAATCTACAAATATGAAAAGAAATGTATTTCTACGGAGCAAAGCTTTTTAAACACATACAAATATGTAGTAAATACATTAATTATAAAAGTGTTATTTTGGCCAATCTCTGAGAAACTAAAAAATAAACATCAAGGTAAAATTTAGGTAACAACTTCATCCATCAGTTTTTTTCGTGTGTTACTATAACGACTATTGCAAATCTACTTTTAGGTTTCCAAACCTTCTCGTAACCGATTATATAATCACCCCAAAAAAGTAAAACGAAATAAATAATAAATGTATAAATAAATAAATGCTCTGAGTGGGCTTATTTTTTTAAAATAAGTTAGCCTTTTTGGGTTAAATCTGCTGATTTTAGAACAGTTTTTTTTTTTTTTTTTTTTTTATAAAAGGTAAGAAACTTAGAATTAAATAAAAAAAATTGAAATAAAAATTGCTTTTATATTAATTGTAATTTTATTTTATTCATTTTAATTTATTTAATTTATTTAATTTATTTAATTTATTTTTTTTATTTTTTTTATTTTTTTTATTCTTTTTCGTGTTACAGGTTTTTCTCTATTTAATATTATTTGTAAGAGAATAGATAGAATAAACAAATAAATAAATAAGAAAAAAATAACTAAATAACAAATAAAATAATAAATGAAATAATAAAAAAGTATTATTCAACGTATTTGGTTTGTGCATAGTTTTTTTTTATAATAATTACTGTTATTTTTAACTGCAGATTTTTATATCAACCCCACGCTCATTTATTATAAGGTTTTTATTTAGTGTAATTCATCTATCATTTATTATTGTTGCTTATTGCTTTAGTAGCTTATAATGGGTTTTATAGAGAAGTTAATTAGCTCTGAAGCTATTAATGATTTATACAATAATTTTACAGAATTTTCTACTCCAATACAAATGTTCATTGTTTTATTTTCGTTCATTACTATAAGTACAGTTTTTAATGTCATTCAACAAATTTTTTTCGCTGATCCAAATAAACCTCCAGTCGTTTTCCATGTTTTCCCCTTTATTGGTTCAACTATAACTTATGGTATAGATCCTTATAAATTTTTTAGAAAATGCCAGAGTGAATATGGTGATTGCTTTACCTTTATATTATTAGGTAGAAAAATGTCTGTTTATTTAGGTCCAAAAGGAAATGATTTTATTTTAAATGCTAAACTATCTGATGTTTCAGCTGAAGATGCTTATTCTTATCTTACAACTCCTGTTTTTGGTAAAGGTGTCATTTATGATTGTCCAAATTCAAGATTAATGGAACAAAAAAAATTTGCCAAACAAGCTTTAACAGTTTCTTCTTTTAGAAGATATGTTCCTATTATTATTGATGAAATAAATCAATTTATAAAATCTTCCCCGGATTTTTTTGCAAATAATCCATCAAAAAAATCTGGTGAAGCTTCTCTTATGGTTGCTATACCTCAACTAACAATTTTTACTGCTTCTCATTGTCTTCAAGGTCAAGAAGTTAGAAATGAATTTGATAATTCTTTTGCTCAACTTTATAACGATCTTGATCATGGTTTCACTCCTGTTAATTTTATTTTCCCACATTTTCCGATTCCTGCAAATAAACGAAGAGATAGTGCTCAAAAAACTGTTTCTGATACTTATATGAGAGTTATTAATAGAAGAAGAAAAAATTTTGATGTAAAAGATCGTGATCTCATTGATGCAATGTTGAAATCTTCAACATATAAGGATGGTGTTCGTATGACTGATCGTGAAATAGCTAATCTTCAAATTGGTATTTTAATGGGTGGTCAACATACCTCTTCTGCAACTTTTACTTGGATTTTATTACATTTAGCTGCTGAACCAAAATATATAGAAGAATTATATCAAGAACAGATTAATTTATTTGGACCTAATCCTCAAAATACTCAAATAACATACGATAATTTACAACAACTTCCTTTACATAATTATGTTATCCGGGAAACTCTTCGTTTACATCCTCCATTGCACAGTATTATGAGAAAGGTGAAAAACCCCTTAGTTGCTAATGGGGTAAAAGGTGCTCCAGCTGGAAAAGGAAATTATGTAATTCCCCGTGGTCATTATATTTTAAGTTCTCCTGGTGTTTCGATGTCTGATGAAGAATATTTTCCACAATCTAAATCATTTCTTCCTTGGCGATGGGATACTAAAAAATTTGATGAAGAAAATGACGAAAAAGTTGATTTTGGTTATGGCCTTGTTTCAAAAGGCGCTGGATCGCCATATCTTCCATTTGGTGCTGGAAGGCATCGTTGCATAGGCGAACAATTTGCTTATTTACAGCTAGGAACTCTTTTAGCTTCTTTTGTCCGTAAATTTAAATGGACTCTACCTGAAGGTCAACTTTCAGTTCCACCACCTGACTATTCAAGTATGGTAACCTTACCCTCAAAACCTGCTAAAATAGTTTGGGTTACTAGAGAATAAGTATAATTCATATTTTATTCATTTTATTTTTTCAATACCATGCCTCCTTGTACATCATCCTACTACATTTTTATTATATTTATTATTTTTATTATATTTATTTTAATAAATTATACAAAAAAATTTAAAAAAAAGTTAAAAATCTTTCTTGTTTTTTCGTGTAAAGTTGTTTAAAAAAATTTTCAAGTCTTTTACTCGTAATAGTTTATTCAGGTACTTTTATCCTATAATTATATTTAATTTATATTTAAATTTACTTAATCCAAAAAATTATTAATTTACGTTTATAAATAAAATTTATTATATTAAATCTATAATATATTACATCATCTACAATAATAGAAACAAAAAAAAAAAAAAAAAAAACCTATTTTAATAAAAATTCTTCAAAAATATATACTAAAAATTTATCCCTAAATAATGTATAGAAAATGTTAGTAACCAACAAAAACCATTATAAGCCAATAAAATAAAAAATAAAAGACAAAAAGCAAAAGGCATCAGAAATTTGGGTATATTACTTAGTCCACATTCAACGAGTACAAGTCTTGTCGGACTGGTGCACAGCATTTTTCCTCGTCATATGCCGTAAATTAATATTAAAAAAAGTAAAATAATTGTGAATAATAAAAAAAAACTAATTAATAATCTTTCTTACCTTTTACAATTAACTAGAAAGTTAATAGTACAAAAAAATAAAAAAAAAAATAAGAAATAAAACATTAATTCGTTTACAACTACATGCTAAAATAATTTTTTGTGTATTGAATGGAAAGGAAAAAAAGGAAAAAAAGTAAGAAAATTTTATTTAAATACTGCAAAAAAAAAAAACATCATACTATTAAATACACATTACTGTGTAAATTTACTACCATGTGTAATACTTTAGTAAATCATTTAATTTTTCCAGTACTAAGTTGCCATAACGATGGTATATCTTGGTTAAATACGCAAAAAAAGATAGAGGAGTTTAAACGAAGAATAGAAGAACTCAGCGTAATACACTAAATCGTAGATTGTTAAAAATGTAAAAAACAAAAAAGAACGCAAATTACTTTAATCTTTCAAAAAACAATAATTAAATATAAGATATTTTTCATTTTTTATATTACCTTGTCAAATCGTTTTGTTTGCACTTTTTATTTGTAATTTATGGTTTTTACCGGTATTATTATTTTTTCAGTAGTCTCGTACAAATTTTATAAATTTTTAATTGAAATATTATATTTCGGCTAATAATCTATGATTATATTAAATAGTTAAATTGTAATGTAATTAAATAGAAAAAAAAGCAGAAAAAAAAGGTTTGTGGGTTTAGATTTCAGTGAAAGTTGTCTTTTAATAAGATAGATGAAGGTCTTAATTAGAACCATTTAATAACAATATACCCTAATACATATAGACTTCAACCTCCCAAATTATAAATTTCCCTTCGCAACGCATACTATTTTTATACTAAGTATGAATCTATTATTAAAATAAAACTATCGAATATTATTTAAAATAACTAATATATTTAAATTTTTTGGAATATTTGCAAGTATTAAAATATATTTAAATAAAAATACACCTGCAAAATAATTATTTGTATTTTCTATGTTATGATTTTTTCAAAGTATATTTTGAAATTTATTTTTTTTTGTTAAATATTTATATAAATATTTCTTTTCTTTTCTACAATATTTTTAATGATATTATTTTAACTTATCACTTATTGCAGTTTACTTGAATTTATTTAATCTTCAAAATATTTATTTAAATATATTTCATTTTTCTATGTGATATATACAATAATATTTACAATATATATACTACCCCTTTATTACGGTTCTATACAAATCTTTCTAAGGGACCAGCACTTATCATACTCTTTTATAATAACTTTAATATTATTCTGATAACTTGCTAACGCTACTATATATAATTTACTAGAAAATAGATTAGTTTTAGTATTATGCAATTACATAATAACACCGAAAAAAAGACTACAAGTTTAGTTTTTGTGCATATTAATCAGATTCCAGGTTTTCACAATATACGAAATTTTGAGAAAAATAAAATCACTAACCTAGCAATTTGAAAAGTTTGTGTTTTAAGAAAACAAATTGTACTTCAGGATATGACTACAATATAGTTTAATCGCTGATTGAACTTTTTAACGACCTGTATGATTATGCAGAAATGGCAAGTGTTACAATATTATCATGGGCATGTTTTAATTAACTTGACTTCAATGGAATTTCCTTATTGTTTAATGAATTCTTTGATCGTTCTGATTTTTAGGTCACATTTTTTTTTCGATTCAATGGATATTTTGAATGTTACGACTTCAACGGTATTGGTAGCCTATTTGAATGCTTTTTTCTTTTTGTCAAATGTAAAGTTGATTCTGCCCTTTCAAGCATTATTGCCATTTTGAAAATTGCTTAGAATATTGAAGCCTTTTGCTTGACCATCTGGTTTTTTGGGAATTAGCGGGGATTTATTTTAGTTTAGAAGATGTTTAATTTATGAATAATTTAATGAGATTCAAAATTTTCATTGAAGTTTTAAATTAACCTATAAGAAAGTTGGCAGAGTAACTTTATTATTGGAATTACTTCTTGAGTTCACATAAATTTTAATCTCTCAAATGAAACAGTGATTATTGTTGTGCCACCAAGGGTTAAAAATTTCAGTTGGTAGCAACTCTATATAATGGATGATTTAATCTTACTAAATTTTTTAATAATTTTTCGTACTTGAATATTTATATGATATTTCTACGCTTTTTTGAAAGCAGAAATAATCATTATATCTTATAAAAAAATTGGTTCAAATGTCATAACAAAAAGTCAATGTGCAGAAAAAGGAACAGAGGAACGAAAATGAAGATGCTTATAATTATAAAGATACAAATTAGGTTTTTGAATGAGGATATTAGAATACTCGTTTACAAAGCAAGATAATGTTACAAAAAAAAAAAAAAAAAATACGGAATAAAATTTCTGCTGAACAATAGGTTATCTTTTTTATTTTCTTAATCTTAATTTGCTAATCTTTTTTAAATTATTTAAAATTATTGTAAATCATAACTAAATAAGTTCTGGTCTATTATCATAGTATTTCTTACTGTAATAAACTCAACCGTAACATATTTTTTAATTGTGGCATTTATCATCTAATATAATGCAAGAAAAAAAGTTTATTGTATTATCTACATTCACGCATGGCAACCAAATAGCATTGGTTTTTTTTTTCGAAAGTGCATAAAAATAGAAAAAACTATCTACAAGTCATTTATGCCGCAAATAAAAAGAGTCATAAATGATGCAATATAATTTGTGTTTGATAGATAGATAAATATACATAGATATTAAATCATATTCTCTTATTTAGTAAATAATTTAACTAAATATCATATCATAATAATCTATTTACGTTATATTTATTCATTATCAAGATGATCAATCTCTTTTTTTTAGTTTACGATAAACACTCAATTTCTGATAACAATATCAAATACTAATTCTATTTTGGAATATTTATTATTTGCAGATAAAGATAAGACGTAAAATGAAATCAAGATAAAGGAAAAGATCTTTAAAAAACGAGTACCTATGGAAACCGGAGGCATCCGTCTTAAAAACTGAGGCGAATATTATAAGACCCGGCGCCCGAAAGATAAGAATCGACAGACATGTCGACATAAAATAATGAATGATTAAGCAAATTGAGATAAGATGATTTATATTAAATAATTAATCTTTTTTAATCTATTTTGTGAATAGCCAATTAAAAAATGAGATAGAATGATAAAGTAAAAGAGTTTGATAATGAGTATATATAATATGAACACCTAATTTGGATATTATTACGTAAAACTATATGTAGTAACTTCAAGGTGTCCATATGAAATATAGTTGATTAGTTATAATTGTAGCATATGTAGATAAAAATATGTAAATTTTAATTTATTTAATAATATAGTTAAATAATTTCGTGATTAATTATATTATAATATTATTGCCTAGTTTTCTGCTTATCTTGTATTTATCATCCATCCGTTTATCTTTTAAATATTTTTTTTTTTTATCATAACACATGTTCTAGTTACTTATTATATATTATTATTGCATTGTAGGGTACAGATAAGTTGACATTACATGATTATAATAGTGTATCATTATATTAATTCCCTATACATTATTATACTCTCCATATAGTTATTTATAGAAATTTGATATGCTTTTTTTTATTATTTGCTAGTTTTTTTTTTTTTTAATACGAAATGCTTTATGCTACATATGTTCCACAGTAAGTATATTTTTAAAATAATGATACAATATTAAATATATTTAAATATCTATGTGTTATAAATTTTAAATTTAATTTAATTCTTCAGCTCTAGTATTGACTCTAGTATACTTATACATTATTTTTTTTTTTTTTTTTTTTTTTTTTCCGTAAGATATTGTGAAGAAAATATATACAGATTTCTTGAGCGAAATGTTAGAAAGGAGGAGCTTGATAATTACACTGTAGTATTCGTAACAAATAAAAATAGAACTGTTCCGTTATGGATGCAGAGGCTTTCATCACACTCAGACGGCGTAATGATTTGGGTAAGCAAGTCATATTATTACTTATTATTATTAGTTATCAAACTATTTATTGCTTACCATTCATCGGATTTATTCTTTTTATTCTAACCTCCTCTTTATTTCCCTATTATGATTTTACAAGGATTATCATGTTTTTGTGTTGTATGAAAACTGTAATGGCGATTATCTAGTTTATGATCCTGACACTGCAATATTAGGTCCTTTAATTGATAGTAATATTTTCATGAGCGAAACATTTCATCCTTATCAACAACTTCGAGAACAATTTAATAGGTAATCTTATCATTGTTATTTGTTTATGTAATATTTTGATTACAAATGATGAATGATAATTATTAATTACTAATAATTATGCATATATATCATTTATTATTTACGATTTTAACCTTTTTAAATATAGAATATTTAGATGCATTCCAGCGCGAGATTATCTTAAACATTTTAGCTCTGATAGGTCTCATATGAAAGATGCAAATGGACAATGGATGGCTCGACCTCCTATAGATCCTCCAATAGGTGGTGGAAAGATTTCTACTTTCCACTTTTATTTAGATGTGACTGTAGATTTTATACAACCAAAATATTTTGGTATATTATTACCAGAGAGTTTATTTTTCAAAAAATATGCTTCTCATTTAACATGACTTGTATTTTTATTATATTTTACCAAATTGCGATCTTCAAATCTTTTTCTGTTATTGACGCATATACATATACATATAACATAGTATTTATTTTAAAATTTAAAAATTGTATTAAAGTACGTAAATATAAATATTATATTAAAGTACGTAAATATAAATATTATATATAATATAATAAAATATAGTTTTTTTTTTTTTTTTCAAAAAAAAAAAAAAAAAAAAAAAAAAAAATTAAAAAAAAAAAATTTTTTTTTTTTTTTTAAAAAAAAAAAAAAAAAAACAAAAAAAAACTTAGAAATAAAAGTGTTTTCTTAAAGATATCCAAAAAAAAAACTAAAATTACATTAAATCCACAAACTTTGATAAACATTAAATATAAATAATAATAAACAAAACTTATGTTTTCTACGCCAACAACCAAATCAGCAGATGTAAACTTAGTTTATGAACCCGCAGAAGATTCATTTCTGCTTCTTGATGCGCTTGAAAAAGAAAAGTCATATTTGGACAATACTCTTCCTTCTCACCCTTTTACCATCGAAATTGGATCTGGATCCGGCATAGTTACTACTTTTATTCATAAAAACATTTTATCTAGCTCATCTCCTGGATTTTGTTTTTCTACTGATTTAAATAAATTTGCTTGCTTAACAACAAAGAAAGTATCTTTGGAAAATGGCGGCACACTTTTTTTGGAAACGATACAAATGGATTTAGCTACTGCTTTTAGAAAATGTTTATTTGATTTACTCGTATTTAATCCACCTTATGTCCCTAGTGAAAATGTCCCCCTTATACCAGATTCCAATCAATCCAATGATAAATGGCTAGATTTAGCATTGGTCGGTGGAATAGATGGAATGGAAGTTACAAATCGATTATTAAATAGCTTAGATAGTATTTTAAGTCCCAATGGTGTAGCGTACATTTTATTTTGCAAATCAAATGATCCACAAAGAATTGCCAATTTAATGACAAAAAAAAAATGGTTAGTAAATAAGATAATCGAACGACGAGCAGGTTGGGAGATATTAAGCGTATGGAGGTTCTCGAGGTTAACTGTATAATTATTTATTTTATATTTTTTCTTTTATTTTTTTCATTTTTTTTCGTGTTTTTTTTAAACGAATAAAAATTGTATTTGTAGTTGTGGCATAGTACCTTTAGTAATTCTATTAGATATTTATATATGAATTTAATATCAGTCAATAAATAAAATTTATTTTGTGTATAGATTCATTTTTCAGTCTTTTTTTCTATTTAACTTTATTATTAAACATAACGGTTAAAAATATTTATTAATTAGTATACAATGCATCAAACTTTATAATACTTTTATATCTATATCGTCTAGCTTTTCATTTTGTTTATTTCTTTTTGTCTTTTTTTCTCTTATATTCCAGTTTTATTAATTTTAATCAAAAATGTCAATCAAAATTCCGGCTCTAAGGTCTTGTTTTTTAACAGTAGTTAAGGAATAAACATGTTCATAATGGTTGATGCTTAAGTGTGTGAAAAATGGTTGCAGTGAAAAAGTAGTGGTAATGCTTTTTACATCATTCAATAATGGAACCCCTGGTGAATCCGTACGCAGTGATAAATTAGAAGGAACACCAGCGTTCTCATTAAGTCGTCCAATTTCTCCAGCTACTTTTTCTGCCAGTGCAAAAACAGTGTTCCCCGAGCCTCTAAATAAAGCTTCCGTAGTGTCATTTATAAATAACCATTCATATTCTTGAAACTGCTCAGGGGCAATTAATAAAACCACATCAAGAAGTTTAGATGCTGCTAAGACTGTCTCAGGGCTAGGTAGTAAACTACGATCATCAATACCATGCAGGAGTTTAGACAATATCATTTGTAAACTAGAATATGTTAAAGTCCAAAAAGGATATAAATGGACATCTGATATAGATAATATGATGGCACGCAGACAAATAAAAATCTCAGGATATACAGACTGAGAAATTGTACCTTGCAAAAGAGAAATTAATTGTTCTTGAATTTCTTTTAAATTAATCACAAATTTGTCATATTCTGCGACGCTTAAAATGTAAGCTAATCTTCTTAAGTTAAATTTTGTAGACTTTTCTGTATCAGACCAACCAAACAAGACATTAGTATTTGAGTTATGTACAGAAAGTTTGGAGAGAATACCGGATATAGGTTCTCTATCAAATTCAAAAAACTCGTAAAAAACTCTATTCCATTTGCTAATTAATGGTTTAGAGATACTGAAAAACTTATCACTACTAATAGCCTCTAAAACATAACCTCTCCATGCTTTCGAAGTATATGGCTGTAAAGCCAGCGAAATCAAAACATCCACTATTAAACACCTTACATTAGTAGGAAATGTTTTTGCTTTCAAAGTTGGTCCTAAAACGTTTTGAACGATAGTAGTTGATATTGTTAAAATCTTATCCTGCTCATTCAGGCCTTTTCCAATTAAAGGAATAACTTCCACCAAAGTTGTACATAAATCGTCTAGTGTTACTTTTTCCGAATTATCAGTTAATTTCTCCACTGAAAGCGTCTCACTATCTGATTTCTCTGTTGAGTCTGTAGTCAGTTCAGAAGTAGGTGCTGTATCAAAAACATCTGTAACAACTCTAGCACTTGTAACAGAATTTAAAAGACGAAAAAATGTATCAGATAAATCTTTCTTAATTTTCTTTTGTTCTCCAAACAAGGTAGAATCGACTTTATCACTCACTATTGCAATAATATAAAGTGTCTTTAGCACAACTGCACGATATATAGGAATATTATTAGTAACCTCCCTAGTAAATCCGAGTACAGAATCCCATATATCTTCAATTGCATCATTCTCCAATGACATAATATAACCTTTTAAAAAGTCAACTAATTGAACGACAGTTAGATCAGTTGTTAAACTAGACTTCTTGACTTCATTCTGAGAATCAACAGTAGAAACCCTACTATAAATAGAATCAAATATGTAAGGCGCTGTGCGTTTTGGCATTGATCCATCAAGTATATGAAGTAAACGAAATGTATAAGAAGTTTTTAAAGCCACCAAGCATTCTAAAACTTCCAGGGGTTCTGCTAAATATATTTGCTCAAGAAGTTTTCTTGTTCGATACTTTAAACGTAATGGTTTATAACTAAGAGAATTACCATCTTCTTCATTATTAATGTTTGCTCTCGTTAATTCTTCAGTCCAATTCCAAATTTCATTACAAGTTTTGATAGCATCCTGAAAGCAAAGAAGCACGGTAAATCTATCATTTGCAACAGAGTTTTTAGCCATCGGAGATTCAACTGAAAAAACACCAGAAATTACTGTACCTATAAAGCTTTGCTCTCCAGCGTTCTTTGTTTGAGCTACAGCGTTTTCTTCTTTACGTAACTGTCTATGTGCAATAATTAAAAGTTTTTCAAGTCCAGAAATCAATGTAGTTATTGATATCTCCGAGAACTCTGATTCTGTATTATTTTCTACCATTTGCTTAAGACTGATAAAGGATTTTGAGATTAAATTGCATAATGCATCTTCAATTGGAATAATAATTTGAAAAATAGAATCATTAAAAAATTTTATAACTTTTGCCAAAAAAGAAGTCCAAGAATTAATTAAAGCTTGACTTTTAGCTTTTGAAAAGCCGCCCGTTATACACAAAACTAAAGTATTTTGCGTACTATCAGACGAATCTTTCCTTAAATCAAAAACTTTTTTTTTTAATGCCAAAATCTCAGGAATATCTTGCGGCCACTTGGAAACCAAGTTTGCTTCTTTTTGATGAATTTCTAAATATTGACTTAGAACTCGTAGAAGTATAACTTGGATTCTTTCATTCTGATTGAATACTGCTTGAAATAGTTTAGCTGTCAAAATTTGTTTAATCAATATTTCTAGATTCCCACTGAACTTATGAAATCTTTGAAGAAGAGCCGTCAAGAAATTTAGTGAGCTACATACTAATAGCTCATATCTAGAAACTAGCTCGGGCGACTCGGGATTTGCTGGTGAGGTCATTATAGTATCAAGACAAATCAATAGTAAAATATTTTTGTACGTAAGTGAATCAGTAATACGAAACGAAGTCAAAGAAGCATCTTCATCTAATTTATCAATTACTGCCATGTCTGATTCAAGAGATGCAATTACTTCCGTGGATAACACTTTAAATATATTACTAAGTGTTTTAACATAGTATACAAGAAGTTCGATATCATCATTTTCTGATAAGATTTTATTTTTCGTCTTTAAAAAGCCGAAAGACAATACAGGCTTAATTATAATGTTAAATAATCTACTGGATGAATCTGAAATAGAAACAGTTGAAAGAAAATTACGTGCCACGATGTTTAAATTTGTAGAATCTTCTTCTAATGCATCCAAAATTAAATAAAGTGGACGAGATAATATTTCATGATAATTTCCCAACTCAATACTTGTATTCCACATATTAACAAAAGCTTGAGCACAATTCAAATCATTCTTATTAGCTTTAATTATCAAAGTAGAGATAATAGCTTCTATTTCCCTATTTTTTAGTTTAGAATGTAAAGTCCAAATATCAGAGACAATTTGAGAATTATAGAAACCAGAAGGCATACTCAAAAACCTCCAATAATGTTTAACTACTATCCATAGGCATTTTTGAACTTGAGTATATTCCAAACTATCATACTGTATTAATACACGAAGTAAAATACCAGATCCTCTAACAATTTTAAAATTAAGAACATCATCATCAGAAATAGAGGATAAAATCTCCACAACATCATTGCAATGCCATTTCTCTATTCCAGGAATTTTATCCAAAAAAATTGCCAATAACTGAGAAAGGCTTTCCAATTCATTTTGGCGATCTGTTAATGCCTTTTTGACTAAAGATGACAAAAGAGTCAATATATACCAAGAAATTGTAGCTGGCGAAAATGGTTGACTACCAGTCTCAACATTTTGCTGTGCATAAAAATTTGAAATTGCATCTAAAATATTTTCACCATTATAATCTGATTTCTCAGAGTAGGCAGGAGAAATAAAAGCTCTTTCGGGAGTCAAATCAATTATCAAATTGCACACATCTAACCAAACATTATCTATTTTGACTTTGTTTTGCTGAGCAAGAACTAATAAAGTTAGGAAGATTAAAGGAATATGAATTATTTGCATTTCTTCATCATTCAAGTTGAAGGATTTAAATATAAACAATATAATTGAAGTATTTGAAGTATCTTTTCTAATAGTGTTAAAGCAGACACCCCAAATGGAAGCTGATTCTACAGCATCAAAAAAGACTCTAGCACTACGTAAAACATCGGAGTAATTAGCTTCTGAAGAAGAAGTTAATTTATAATCTTGTAAGCTTTTAATCAAATCCAGAAATAGTTGAGGTACAACTAAACATCCTATTTCCCATCTATCAAGTAAGCTTAAGCATATTTTAAATGGTTTTGCTCGTTCTGTTGGATCATTGGAACGAGAGTCGATAATAGATTTAAGAGCATTAATTAAAGGAGAAAGAGCATAAGTTTTAAAATAATCACTGTTGTTTAATCTATCGGGGGAATCATGGGAAGGTTCTGGGCCCAAAAGCCAAGTCCATAGTCTACGATTTAAAGACATATCTTTGCGTAATAAAACATTTGTAGCTTGCTTTAGTAGCATAGTTAAATCTTGAATAGAAATTACATCTTGAAGAGCACCACTGTTGAGTATTAGAGAACGAAGGAGAAGATCTAAAAATCCTCTTTGAACCAAAGGATGGCTATCAGATAAGCCACAACAAATTGCACGAATTAGTAAACCAGGTTCTGGATTTAGAAGAGCTTTTTGTTCATTTGATAATAAAGTTAAAGTCTTTTCTTTATCACCAGTAGTTTTAGGGGTATTTAAAGAAGGGAGTTTTTTGCTTGCTAAGGCGAGAGCTCCCAATTTTCTTTCTGACGAGGTTATCACAATAGAAAAAAAGCAAGACCAAAAGAAGGAGTCGTCATCAATGTGTTTCATAAAATCAGCAATCAATTGAAAAGAAGAATCAAAAGATTCGCTAGTTTCATCATCAATTGCTGGCAAAAGAGCAAGCAATAGACCTCTTGTTGATGTTCTTAGAGTGTCACGACGCAGAAAGATGATATGCTTTCTGAATATTAATATTAAATGTGACTTTACATTAATGCTTGCATAATTCATTAAAGGCAAAATTCCGGGTAACCACACGTCTAAATCATTGGCAAGATTATCAGGACCCAGAATATCAAAGATACTATCATACACATCTAAGGCTTTTTGATGGACACCTGAAGGTAAATTCGGATGGATACATTGGGACAATCTATTGGAAACTAAGAATGCTCTCGGTATTATAGGTAAAGTATGAGCTTGCAGAGCTTTAAGTAATTTCCCAAGAAAAGAAATATAGTCAGCCCATTCCTGCACATTATCAAACATCATTAACGCTCTATCTATGGCGAACACATATTTTTTGTATTTAGGATCTTTTTTTAACTCTGAATGAGTGTTAGTAAAACAAAATTGAAACCTAAAAAAAAACATAAACATTAACCTACTCTCGTCATTGACGTCACTTCTGTAGAAAATAGAAGCCATTTGGAAGTTCCTAGATATGTTAATAAGAAACGAGGCTGGAAAGCAAGCAGTTTATATGCAAAGATAAATAACAACAAGAATAAATATTTATTATTTCTAATTATTTTACACTAACATACCATTCGGATCAAAATAAGTAGAACAATGACGTGCGTATATGCTTATATTAACAAGTATTTATGTATATTTTCTACACACATATATTATATTATATTATATTATTACTATTATTTAATAAAGAATAATATAATTCTCAATACAATGCGATGTAAACAAATCCCTTAATTTTGTTTACGTTGATGTTTATATGCTTATATGCTTTATTGTATGCTTATTCTTATTATATGCTTATATGCTGTATAATAGTTAAACACATTCATTCATGTATGCGTTGCAACAATAAATAAATAAATTACTCAATTATCTGACTAAAAAACAGCTTAGCTTTGCTTTGAATTTTTTTTTTTTTTTTTTTTTTTTTTTAGCAATTCACACAATGTTTGTTTTTGCTCAATAACAATTTTGCAGCTTGAAAGGCGAGCCCTATTTCTGAGAAATTGCCATAACAACCACGATAAAAAGAGTAGTAGTAAGTAAAACCACATATTACGGGCTCATAAAACGTTTATACTTTAACCTTTGATGATTATATAATCACGATAAAGTCCATCTTTTAATTTCAATAGTTGGTTGTTGAAAGAAGATTGCATTTTTCTTTTGAGTTTCTGCATATATGGAATTTTAGTGGTATATAAATAAAAAGGAATACAAATAAAAAGGAATACTAATAAAAAGGAATAATATATGCAGTAAATTATTTTATACAGTTTTTGTTTTTCTATACAGTATGAAATGCAGCTATTAGTGGAATATTTATTATGGAGTTTTTGAACAATAAGAAAAATAAAAAAACGCAACCTAGTATTGAAATTTATGATGGTAATATTAAAAATTTAAAGGGAGACAATAACAATAGCAACGTGGATACAGTTAATCCGTGCGGCTATACTTCGTACGGCTATAATTCTTGGATTCAGGCACAACCAACCACAGCACTAACAGTTCCAGATTCAAATTCTGGCTCGATTTCTTCTTTAAAAGCCGCAAGTGTATCTTCGAATAATTATGGACATTTAAATCTAGAACAGAATTTAGAAGCAGAACAGATTTTACATGATGTCTTAAATAGATCTACATCTTTTAATGAGTTGAATATCTCTTCGTCGTCACTTGCTAAAAGTGAAAATATTATTGACAATGATACAGATTCTTTTTTAGAGCAGGATAGCACAGAGGAAAATGGTATTTAATATTGTTTGTATTGTAGATATATATAACCATGGCCAATAGCTAACAAAATAAAGCACAGATATTAACAAGTTTTTACTTTCAAAAAAGCACTTTTTTATTCTTTCGTCAGCAGGAAAACCTGTCTTTTCTTTACACGGGAGCGATGAAATTGTATCTAGTTTTGTGGGTGTGTTGCAAGCTATCGTATCTTATTTTCAAGAAAATGACAATTCTTTATTTTCCTCTTCAGATAAAGACCTAAGGTGAGTTATTATATTGCAAGTTATTATCTATTATTAACTAGTTATTTGAATATTACTCATATTATTGTAAATCGCTATTGTTTATTTTTTATAACTAACTTTGCTTATTTCTTATAACTAACTTTGCTTATTTCTTATAACTAACTTTGCTTATTATTTGAAGATCTTTTTCCATAGCAGATACGAAATTCGTTACCGAGTGCAGAGATCAACTCATTTTAGTTGCTATAAGTAAATATGATGAATCTGAAATGCAACTCAGAAACCAATTAGATATTCTATATACACAAATCTTATCTACTTTGACGCGTACTCAAATTACAAAAGCCTTTGAGCATCGAGATAATTTCGATTTAAGGAAGCTTTTAGGCGGCACTGAAGTATTTTTAAGAGCTTTAGCAAATGAAATGGTATGTGGCTCCCCTGCTATTCTATTAGGTGCACTTGAATGCCAAAAGATTTCCTATAAACTTAGGGAAGAACTTAACGGGATATTACTAAAAGGCAAATCTCCCGCACTTCTATACGGTCTTATAATATCAAATTCAAGATTACTGTCCGTCATACGTCCTAAAAGACACAGTCTATATCCTCCAGGTTTGTGTGATTTTTTACCTTGATTTACGTTATTACAGATTTAAAACTAACACTTTCTTTTTTTGAAAAGATTTACAACTTCTTTTTTCTATGATTTTCAATACAACTGCTTTTAAAGATAAAGGAGAACACTGGGTTCCCATTTGTCTTCCAAAGTTTAATTCATCAGGATTTTTATATGCATATATAAATTTTTTTACTGATAATATTGCTTTAGCACTAATCAGTGCTGAAAAGGGCGCTTTTTTTGAAATGCAACGTGCAAAAGAAGAGATTTTGAAGGTAGATATTGCAAATATTATATTAGTTTTATTGAAATAAGAATAAAGATTTTTCATGAAGCGATTAAGAACATTAAATACTAACATGGAATGTGTTCTTTTTTTTTTTTTTTTTTTTTTTATTAGCAACTAAATCATCTTGGATACACTCAAACTTTAGAAGCAGCTGTAATTAAAGGGAGATATTCTACTATAGATTTTCAAGCTCCATTGATAAGACATTTTTTATATAAATCGAGAACTAATGTTCAATTCATAATGCCAACATTTGAACCATATTTCAGCAATTCAATTGAGAAACGAAAGTAGGTTTATTTAGTTTTATTTTTTAATATAAGCTTGTTTTTTTATGTATAATTCATTAACTTTAATAACATTTATAGATTAATGACCATTTATCAATCTCTAAATGCTACGATACATTCAAAAGGTAGCTCTTTGAAACTAATATATCGTGCGACGGATGAATACAATGCTATGGCGTGGGTAAGTTGTAAAATGATACACTGGGTTTAATTAATTATTTTCTTTTTCTTATTTATTTATTAATTAATTAATTATTTTCTTTTTCTTATTTATTTATTAATTAATTAATTATTTTCTTTTTCTTATTTATTTATTAATTAATTAATTATTTTTTTTTTCATTTTAGGTAACACCTGCTTTTGAGGTTTACTGCGTAGCTGGCCCTCATATACAAAAGTCAGTATTAGCTAAATGCTTAAACTCTCTTGTTGCAACTATTAAGAAGGAGGAAGAAAGGTATTTTATAATAGGAGGAGCAGTAAGTTTATTTATTTATATTTTCAGTTATGCTAAGTATAATCAAGCGCATGACTCAAATGCGAATATTATAATCATTTTTTAAAAACTAAGAATTATTTCCTTTGCAAAGATATTCGAGGGTTAATATCATTAGAAGCGAAAATAATAATTAAATTAAATTAAAAAATATTGTTAAAAATAATTGCTAATAAAAATACAGGTGTTTTGATTTTATGATTTCATGTTTTGAAATTTGAATTTTCTTTGAGTTGTTTATGTTAAGGTGTTATTGTGTTACGAAATATGTATATATCATATTGGGATATTTCCAATACTACCGAGTATAATTTATAACTTATATGGAATAGAGTTTATTTAATAGGAATAGTTTATTTAATTTAATGACTATGTAAGTTATGTATATATATATATATATAGAAATGGAAATATAAACATAAAAACAAGCAAATATAGATAATCGTCAAATGAATAGTAGAGTTATTAAAGGGTTTTTTTTTTTTGAAATGTGTATTAAAATAGTATATATGTAGGTTTTGGGAAATTATCACTAAAGAAAAAAATAAAATAAAAAACCCTAGATTTGTATGTGGCATAAAGAGCTGGTTATTAAATCACAGTACACAAAATTAAACTCCAACGCATAGAAGAAAAATATACGTGTTTAAATGCTGGAAAGTATATCTGTTCTAGTATTTTATTTTTTCTAATTTAGGTATATACATATATAATTATCATTACATATTGACAACACTATATTACCTTAAATTGAATTAAATTGAATTGTGTTCACCCAGCCATTTATTTATTTGGAGATGATTTGGACACGCGTTTAGTCGTGTGCTAAAATACATCACGTGATCTAATTTATTAGGTAGTACACGACCGGCCGATGACTAAGAAATATACAATCACGTGACCAAACTTTGGTTTTTACCTAACGAACAGGGGTTTTTTTTTTTCCTCTAGAGATTAATTCTCGCATTAAAATGCTTAAAATTGTATATTAGAAATGACAGCAACCAACAAGAAAAAAAAGAAAAAAAACACGGTTGGATAATTTGAGTATGAGTGAGTTTTGAAAAACGAATTGAGTAACTTATATAGAAAAATACATGGTTAATAATAATTTGTAGAATAGTATGTACTTTGTAATAATTTGTAATTATTTATGTAGTGTGATTTTTTCTAGTAGAGAATAAACAGTATTGGTAGAATTATTTATGGACGTGCAGTAAAAGCAGCAAACACTGATTCGGTGACCGTACTACAAAGTAAATACGTAGCTTTCGGTCGCTACGAATAGGCTAGAGTTAATTTCAGGAATATTCGCTGATTGACACCAGAGAATCGACTTTTAATGTCGGAAACTAATTTCTTTCAAAAACATAAGCTAAGCTAAATTAAATTAAATTAAACTAAGCAACGAAATAACCAACTAACAACCAGCGTAAAATATAACATTATTGTTAGTTTTTATTATTTATTATTCAATAATTTCTTTCTTTTTTTTTCTTTTTCTTTTTCTTTTTTTTTTTTTTTTTTTTTTTTTTTTTTTTTTTTTTTTTTTTTTTTTTCTTTCACTTATATATGTCTTTTCTGACTGAACTCTGGGAATCTATATTTGTCCCTGGTGCATCTCCTACCCTTGTGAAAGCTACCCATATTACTTTTACTGTTCTTACGTTGCTTCTTATATGCCTTTTAATGGCTACTAAAAGCATTCATCTTGGAGCTATGCTCCTTTTATCTACTGGTCTTTGGATTTCTGTTACTTGGTTTGTTTATGAACTTGCAAAATCAAAGTCTGAACCTCAAAGCAATAATGATCAAAAGAAGAATCATTCAAATGAATTACAGTCTACTAGTGCTGAAAAATCTGAGAAAGAACTAGAGAAAGAACATAAACAAGAAAATGACTCAGTCTCTTCTCAAAAAAATAATAGTTCCTCTATCTCTTCTCCACTTTCAAATAAAATTTCTAATAATGAAACTCCCGTTAAATTAAATAGTCAACCTATTATTAACTCAGAAGCATTTTCTTCAGGTATTGATAAGAAATCTAAAGATTTAATTGATATAGATCTTTCAAAAAGATCTATTGATCAAATAGATAAACCAACGTCGAATGGTACAATAAATTCTGATAAGAAAAGTAAGAATAGTCTTGATACTAAAATTGACTCTTTACAAAAATCTACTAATAAAATTTCCGAAAATCTTAATTCAATCTCAAATAATGCAAATAATGAATTAACCCCGAAACAAGATACTCTTCCAACTAATAAGGAAACGAGTAATAAAAAGATATTGGATCCTATTGTTAATCAAACCCCTGAAAAATTAAAAGAGAATTCAAAAAATATTTTGAATAATAAAAATACTCATTTAAATGTAAATGATATTCAGAGAAAATCTTCCTACTCTTCGTTTGGGTCATCACCAACTTCATCAAAAACTGGTTCTATCAACTCTTCTTTTACAAGTCCTAGCCCTAGCCCTAATGGTAAATCACCAAGTCGAGCTCATAAAACAAAATCAATGATTATATGAGACTCCTGACATTGCGCCTAACTTCTCATTTTATTTTTTTTTTATACTTATTTGTTTATGGCATTTTTGCTCTTAATGGTTAAAATAACTCATATGGACAATTTTTTTTTGTAATTTGTATTATTTTAATTTATTTGTAACGGAACATTCTAATAAATACGTTCTTATCTTTATTTTGTTTATTTATTTTTTTCTCGTTTAGCATAAAATTTTTCATTATATTAATTATCTTATTTTAATTTTAATATAGTATTTCATTAAAATATATACTTGTATCATCAATGTTGTCATTATTAATAAGCTTTCAAAAATAAAAATACAAAAAGTAATAAATCGTAGCGTAAATCATGTATCCATCATTTTAATCGATGATTTCTGTTGTGTCTTTGAATAACTACCTGAGTCAAATGCTAAATTCTTAGATACTTTTCCTTTACTAGAAGTAAAAGATTTTGAATTAGACTTGTATGAATAAGATGATTTTCCAAATGAGTTTCCGCGTCCACCACTCTTTCCATTATGACCCAATGATGAATTAAAATAAGAAGAAGCACTTTTAAATGTATCGGCAGGAGTTGGAATTATATTTGAAGATGAAAGATCATCATTTTTTTGCGAGCTAAATTCAAAATCATTATTTGAATAGTTTAAGTCCTTTTCCTTAATTAAGGCATTGATTACCGGTTTAAAATATTTATAATAAGATATTGCCTTACTTTCATCTATTCCTGGAAGACTTTGAAAATCTTTGATAGTTTGAGGAAGCATTTTAGCCATTTTTGCAATAGTATCAGTACTACATATGCTTTGGATACTCCTAAGGCCTAATTTGTTTTTTATGTCAGAACGTGCATTTCCTAGTTCAATTTTACAATGATTATAAAATATCTGCTCTGATTCAGTCCCTTCAAAATTCTTTTCTTTTAATACTATTGGGTTTTTATTCACAATTTTTCTACCTTTTGGAACTTGAGAAAGCTCATCATTAATAGAAATATCATATTCTTTTTGATTCGAATTATAAATTATATCTGATGAATCCTCATTATATGCAAAAGAATTGCGTAATTCTTCAATCAACAACTTTTTATTACTTGTAGACTTTCTTGTGCTTTTCTTAGTGGTGTCATCGCTTGCCTTTTTTTCATAAGATTTTTTACTAGTGCTATTCGTTATTTTAGATTTTGGCATATGCATGTAAACCTTTCGCTTTCCAGACCTAACGATTTCAGCATTACAGCCTAATGTAATATAAGTAGTCCAAAATCCATTTCCATTTGACGATGGATATTCAGAAAGAACCCTTTCAATAATTAAATATACAAATATTCTTTCAGCATTTGTCCTATCCCATTTTTTCCCTGATCCAAACCCTTCAATTTCAGAATAATTAGCCAATTTTCCAGATTTAGCACCTCTAAAAAGATCTGTGCATTGCTGTCTAGTAAATTTAGCTGAACTAACTGCAGAAACAATTTTAATAGCATTAATTGCGTCTGGAGTTATATCACATGCTTTAAACCTTTCAGCTCCTCCTGCGCGGCAATTGTCGCACATTAAATTGCATTCACGTACATCAAAGATTTCATTAAAATATGTGAGTACTTGCTGGCGCCTGCAATCTGCTTCATTTTCACAATACTGAACCACGTGCCTTAAAAATCCTTTTTGCTTTTCTTTTGTTTGCCTGTCCGTTTCACGATCTTTTTCAATTAAAGACATTAATGAAGAAGCATCTCGGTAATTGTAAAATAAAATACATTTTGACGGCTTCCCATCGCGACCGGCACGCCCAGTTTCTTGGTAATATCCTTCTAAATTACGCGGAATAGTGTAATGAACCACAAATCTAACGTCTGGCTTATCAATACCCATTCCAAAAGCAACTGTGGCACAAACCACTTGATATTTATTTGTTTGCCATGCCTGCTGAATTTCAGCTCTATCTTCAGTAGATAATCCAGCATGATAATGCATGGCACGAATGCCACTTTGCCGTAGTTTACGAGCAACTTCTTCGCTTGATTTTTGAGAACTACAATATACAATACCAGTAGCTCCACGAAATTGATTCAAAATAATTTCTTTGAGCTGTATATCTATATCTTTTCCTTTCTTGCGAATTTCATAAAATAAATTGGGTCGATTAAAACTCTGCTTAAAAAACATGCAATTAGAAATCGAAAGATTATGTTTAATATCTTCTTGTACCCTATTGTTTGCCGTAGCTGTCAAAGCCATTACAGGAACTTCAGGATATTGTTTTTTAAAATGACCAAGTTTTTTGTAGTCTGGACGGAAATCATGACCCCAAGCACTTACGCAATGTGCTTCATCAATAATAATACGTGCTAAAAGTTTTCTTCTATATAAACGATCGATACAATTTTGAAGCCTTGGACTAGACGTGACCATTTCCGGGCTGACATAAACCAAAGACAAATCGCCATTATCTAAATCAATAAATGTTCTATCACGGGTTTCTTTATCTGTATGTGAATTTATCATTCCTGCATTAATATTTTTGTTTTTTAAATGATACACCTGATCTTGCATTAATGAAATTAAAGGTGATATCACAAAGGAAGTACCAGATGTTTTACCATCTTTGACTAATGCAGGAAGCTGATAGCATAAAGATTTTCCGCCGCCAGTAGGCATCAATACAAAAACGTCCTTTCCTGATAATGTAGCATTAATTGCTTCTAGTTGATTTTGACGGAATCCAGGTAGTTTAAAAGTGTCATGTAATATATTCATAACCTCGTTGGACCAAGGCTGTTTTCTTCTTTCATCTGAAGCTGAAGGTAAAGTAGACATCATCATTTGAGAAGCAAAATATTGAGCTATTCCATCATCATCATCTATTATATTTTCTTCATCAATTACTTTCTGTTTATTAGAAATATTATTTTGTAAAGCTTCTTGTGATATATCTAGTGAATTATCCTCGTCTGAGTCTATTAAATTTATGGTGTTTCTAACCTTTTCAACTTCTTTTTCCTCGTCAGAAAATAAAGAATATTCAAGATCTAAAGTATCAAAATCATAAGAATCAATATTTGAATTTTTAATTGAAATGAAATCAGAATCACTAGTGTTTGTCAACCTGTTATTTTTCTCAGAGCTCGAATTATAACTGACAAAATTATTTTCATTGTTTAGCTCTTCATTTATCTTTATAATATTATCATTTCCTTTTTCAGCTAATGATTGATCTTCAGAAAATATTTCTATAGGCAAATCATCATCCGGTTGAAATAAATCATCCACTTTAAGATTTAAATGCGAATCACTAGAGCCTTGTGTGGTAGAAACGATGGGAGAAAAATTTTCTAAATTTTTGGGTAAAGAGTCTTTAAATTCATTTGGAGTTAAAAGCTCGTTATTTGAATGAAAAGTTAATTTGTTAGATTGTAAAACAACATTTGATGGTTGACTGTTGTGAACAAGACAAGAAGAAATAAAGCTTTGAGAGGATTTTGAGGAAAAAGACTGTAAGATAATTTTCATTTTATTTGTTAAATGGGACCATTTAGAGTTTGATAATTTTAGTTCGGATATTATTTTTTGCCGTTGTGACTGCTTTTCTATATTTGATAGTGCATCACTTTCTGCTATTTCTACCCTTTTTTCCAGTATTTGAATTCTTTCTAAAGATTGTAAATAAAAATCATTTAAAATTTTAAAACTTTCAGTATTATTTTGTAAATTTAAAGCCATTTTATGATTTTGACTATTTAATGGTGTTGTAAATTTATCAGACATGCTAGAAAAATTATGTTCGCAGTCATGCTCATTCTCATTCTTATTTTTATGTTCATTTTTATTTTTATATGAAACAATCTCTGATTGTTTAACATATTTGTTTAACGTTACAGAATTAGATTTGGGATTCATAGTCGGAGAATTTAAAATTGGTGGATTATTTTCCTTGTTTTCATTACATGCTTTATAAATGTTTTTATTGGTATCAATATAATTATTATTACTATTGTTATTACTATCATCATCCAATAACACAATCGAACTTTGTGATCCTGAACATTGTCGTTTAGGGGGAGTAAGTGACTTTAATGTATCTCGTGGCGATCTTTTTAAACTTATTTGTTTTGGATTTTCCACATAAAAATCTTCAATCTCATCATTAGTAAGATCAATCATATCATCTAAATCATGAAAATTAGAACCAAATTTTAAATCATTTTTTTCCGCGCTTCTCCCTATATTTGTGACCATGTTATTTTCACTATTTAAATTAACCTTGTTATAAGTTTTATCTATACTCGTGATAGAATTATTTTTATTGATACCTGAATTAGACTTGAAATATATTTGCGAAATGTCCTTTAAAGGTTCCTTCTCCTTAAAAGTACAACTATTATAAGAAGAACAAGTATTAAGACTGTTTGACTTTTCTATATTAGATAAAAGTCCAGATAATGATATACCATTATTATTGCTATTTAATTTAGATTGCATACAAAGTTTATTTCCTTTAAATATTTCCTCTAAATTTGGAGGAATCTGTGGTTTTTTCAAATTAATCCATTCAAGTTGCAAATTTCTATTGTTTGTAGGAAGATTTTCAAACCGACCAGACATTAGTTTAGACCATGAATTATACGACGATTAATCAAAATCTATTTTAAATTTATGTGCACGTATATTATTATATTTTGTATTCTTTATGTATTCTTTATGTATTCTTTATGTATTCTTTATGTATTCTTTTGATTTTCTTTTGATTTTTTTTTTTTTATTGTTTTTTTTTATTTTTCAGTTATACACGTAAACAAAATTTTGATTAAGATGTCACGTAGAAAAAAGAAAAAAATAAGAAATGATTGTTTTGATTCTGCTGCTATGGGGAAAAAGAGGGTAAACAAAAAGTGTAAAACCATGTATTATATAATACGTAATTAGTAATAATTCTTTTATACTTAGTAATACATATGTCCCTTTGAAGTGTTAAGGTCACGTGCTGGGCTATTTATTGCATCAAATTTTACAAAAATCAGTACATTACAATATGTTAGACGAGTTGCCAACATCAGGTCCCGACTACGATGTTTCTTTTGCAGAAGGATATTCTAATAAAGCTTCAATAGCTTTAGATAGATGCGAGCATTATATCTCGCTAATTGTTCTGTAAGGAAGCAAGCGTTAAAAATATTTAGAAATTATTTTTATACCTTTTATCGTATCACGTACAGCTTAAGCAAAGAGAATAGTGTCGCAAGTCTATATTATATGCATATATATTAAATTTTACTAATGTATAGGAAATTTCTATTGAGAGCTATAAAAAAGAAAACAATTTATCTATAGAGAATTCAAATCTGTTGGGTGTAAAAATATGTCAAAATGAATGCATTTTTGGGTAAAGAAATATTTACCGCAATGAAGGGTTGGTTCATTAAGAGAATTCAAAAAAAGGCTTGTTGGAAAGCCAGTAGACTGCTTTCCTGCATACGCTTCAATTAAAACTTTTGCCCTGCAGTTGTTTCCTGCTTTTATCTCCCAAGCGAAAAAAAAAAAAAAAAAATTATTTTAAAAAAATACTCTCTTTGGTCTCGCTGCTCTGTTCAGAGAAGGGCGAGCGAAGGCTTTGGCGGGACCAGTAGAACTAACTGTTCTGGGACCGATTTGATAAGGAGTTATCCCAGACAGATGGTTTAACTCCATCTCAACTGAAGGATTTCCTCTCTATAATATTAAAAAAGGACAGAGAAACATATGTAGATTTGTAAAATTTATGTATACACTAGTAATTAATTTTAAGTTTTTTTTATGATCTTTAATTTATTTATCTTCCTATCTAACAGTAATTTTAACCTACACAACGAGTCTTAAGAGGACTTACTAAAACTTTAAAATTTTTGATTTTCTTTTTGGTTGCTACCATTTCTCGAACTACCCGGATATCGACTTAAAAACCTGATGGAACCCCGGGAATGGTCGAATTTGTCTAGTAGTGTCTTTTCTTCTACTTAGTGTAACTGAAACTAAAAAATAAAGCAAACTGAAAAAGAAAGAAAGAATAATTGCCATTTTTTTAAAAGCTCTAGATGGTGTACAATTCAAGACGGAAGCAATCGGGAAATGCGGAAGTATTAAATATAAATGCAAGAAGTGAAAGGTTAAGTAGTGTACGTGGATCTAGTTCTTCAAGAATTTCTTCAACTGTAATATCTAGTTCACAGTTAAGGGCACAGGAACGACACTTAAATGAACTTGAAAGAGACAATTATCATGATAGTGTAAAAGTTGAAATTCCAAGCGCACTTTTAAAGAGTAAATTTGCAAGATCTACTGGAAAATCCAGTAGAAAAAGTAGTGGAGTTAAAAAAATTCTTAGTTCAAAAAAGACATTAGCAAATTGGATACATGATGATGAACATGATTATTTGATGTCATTAAATCAAGAGGACGAATATACAAGTGACACATCTGATTCTTCAGAAGAAGAGAAAAGTTTTAGTAAACAATCTACTTTTATACAACCTAAGGAAGATATTTTACGTGCATATCGTGCTGCTGCTTCTAATAGATCGGTGTATCCTGGTCGACAATTATGTTCTATATGTGGATATATTTCGAAATCAAGTTGTGTCAAATGTGGTGCAAGAATATGTGGTCTTTCCTGCAATAATATACATTCGGAAACTCGTTGTATAAAATTTTATTTATAGTTTATTTTTCATGATTTTGTACAAAATTGGTTTTTTTTATGATTGGGTTAAGATATGATTGTTGTTGTTGTTTTTTCGTTGTTTCTTTTTATGTATTTATATTTGTATAGGAATAAATGGAGTTACTTTTGATTTAATTTTTACTAATTTAAAATAAAAATAATAAAATACACATTATACATTATATATTATACATTATTCATTATATTACAAACAAAGAAATTTAAATAGAATACATTATTCACCTAATGATTTATTCATTAAATAAGAAGAAGCATTTTGTATCCAACTAATCTTTACCGGAGAAACCATCCTAGCATATGCTTTTGTTGTAAATACATAACTAGTAAACATTATTGCTTCAAAAGGAGGCTTGACTCCAAAAATGATTGAAGAGGGATGTATAGAAATCTTTTGAGTCTTGCCGATAGTTTTGTATGTATTATTGTCAGAAAGTAAAGCTGTATTTGTAGCAAATCCACTTAAGAAGCATTTAATAATCTCTTCTGGATCAGCTCTTTCGTAAGTATCATTAATCTGATATTTTATATTTTTATCCTCTAATTCCTCACCTGATGAATTATCTTCATTGCTCTTCTTTAAAGCAGAGCCCTTTTTATGAGTAGAATTAATATTTAAATAATGTAAAATCTGCTCGGAAACATTTAAAACATTGTTCATGGCACGGAATCCAATACAAACCTTAGAACACCATTCTTTTCGCTCCTTTTTAGTATCAAAAGATCTAAACTTAGCAACTGCTTCTCTAAGTAAGATCAAATCCCCATATCTCAAAGCAGAAGGAAACTCCTCAGCTTGAGCTTCAGCTATTTCATCTCGTTTATCGGTCACAGGATTTAATAAAACATTTTCAACCGATAAACAAGCTACAATATCCACAACATCATAAGTCAAAATAGAAACTACTGGTGTAGATTGTAGAGATGAATCTTTAGTAAAATTAACAGATTTTAGAACAACAGCAGCCAAAGCCGGAGGAATAGGAAGCAAGGACATACGTTTTCCAAGAGTTGTAATATTACCACTACTATCTAAAGCGCCCAAAGCATATAAGTGTAATAATGCCGCAAGTATTGCTTCCCTTCCTGGTGATTGTACCCAATTCCAATTAAGTACATCATCTACATTTGCAGCTTTTAAAGTTAAAACTGCATTAGAAACATCGCATCGCAATATTTCTGGTTCTGATTCAAATTTTAATTTTTTGTATGCTGATTCAGTATAAAGTCGAAAACATTTTCCCGGAGCTTCACGACCCGCGCGACCTCTCCGTTGCTGAGCATTTGATTGAGCAACCGAAGCGGAAAATAAAGTATCTAGTCCAAGATCAGCTTGGAAAACACGAACTTTGCGAATGCCTGAATCAATGACATATCTTATCCCTGGAATTGTCAATGAAGTTTCTGCAATGTTTGTAGCAAATATTACTTTACGATAACCATGTGGAAGAGAATCAAAAACTTTTTGTTGTGCAACAGGAGGAAGAGCGGCATATAAAGGAATAGAAGTAATTTTTGGTGCCTGACTTGGAATAGTTGGAGCAAAATCAGAAATCATGTGGATGGCACGATCAATTTCTTCTTGACCAGGTAAAAAAACAAGAATATCCCCTTGTGGTTCAGACTCATTTACTTGTAAAGCAGAATGTACAGCAGCATCAACCACATCAGATACAGAAGAAGTTAAGTAATAAGTTTTAACCGGATAAGTACGGCCAGAAACATATATTATATTTGAAGTATTAAAGAATTTAGCAAAATGTTCAGCATTTAAAGTGGCAGACATTATTATTAAACGTAAATTACCTTTTCGTTTTCCAGTTAAAAGAGATTTTAAAAACCCCATTAATAAATCAGTGGTTAAAGTGCGTTCATGGGATTCATCTAATATTATAGTTGAATAAGAACTTAAAGAGTTTGAAACCATAAATTCACGTAATAACATACCATCAGTAAGAAACTTTATTTTAGTTTTATGAGAAGTGCAATTTTGAAATCTGACAGCATAACCTACGTAATCGCCTAATTTTGAAGCTGTTTCTTGTGCTACTCTTTTTGCTAAACTGATTGCCGCTACCCTTCTAGGTTGAGTAACAGCTATATTTTCATTTCTACTAAGGCTGGCAATAAATTGAGGCATTTGTGTTGATTTGCCTGAACCTGTTTCTCCTACTAAGATAGTTACTGGATTTGATTTTACTAATTTCATTAGAGGAGATTGAACTTTATAAATAGGTAATTGTTTTCTGCTATTTAATAATTTTTGCGCTGTGATAGACAAGCTAGAGGCTTGCGAGACATTTGGATTTGAGTTTTGGTCGTGATTTTTAATTTTTCGTTTTTTCTGTGAAGTTGAGTTTTTTTCAATTTTGTTGTCAATGTTATCAAAATTTTCATCAAGTGTTTCGGATAATTTTCCATTATTATTTAAACGTCCATCTAAACTTGCATCTGCAGGAACACTTCCAGTTAGTTCATCATGTAAATTAGAAGTGTCAGATTCATCAGAACTAAAATCCGAACTTTCAGAATCAAGATATTCAACTTTAGTGTGTTTTGGTAAATATTGTGGTGTTACCCTTTGGTTTTGTATATTTTTTATATTTTTGGCAGCATGTTTTTTTAAACGTTTTCTTGATCCATTTAATTGGACTTGTGTAATATTATATTGATCTGAAGATTGTGAAGATTTTTTTTTAGTTTGATTTTTAAAATATTTTGAAGTTTTCAAATTCAAATTCAAATGTGAATCCTCCTTTTTGTCTTCTTCATTAAATTTTATATGAGTTTTCATGCTACATATATCAGAAATCAGAAAATACGTTTTACTTAACCTATTATGTAATGTTGTGTCAGTGAAATAATTGGGTAGATATGAGAGTAATACGTATAGTTGGCGGTCATACAATAAACATAAATAATAATACAATTAATCCAGAACAAATAACAAAACAAGTAAAGGTTGAAAACTTTCGACTAATAATTATCAATCCCTAATAATGATAATTAATAAGATTATGTCATCATATGTATACTATTTTCTGGTATGAAATTTACAGATAGCAATTATAAGAAGTGATTTGCACCCTTATGAATTACACTATATGAATTACACTATATGAATTACACTATATGAATATAATGTTTTTTAAATTGCACTTTTTAAATTACATAAAAATTTTTCACATTAAGTTGTAAACCAATATTAAGTGATTGTCTGTAGAAGTAAATAAGTGTATAGTGTAAATATTTTTACATTACATGAAAAATAATTGTACTGCATTTGTAAATATATGTACACAATAAAAAGTAAACAATCGTATAGTGTATTCGTATTTAACTATATATAAACAATAGGCAATATAACAGTATATAGAATATATGACAATATGCAACATATAGTGTAATATATTGTGTGCAAAAAATGTATATATGAAATGGCATAAAATGGCATAAAATGGCATGAAATAGCATGATTTTAACATAATTTTTTTTTTTTTTTTTTTTTTTTATGCATTTTTATTATATATTTAACATATAAGCATATACATTAGCATAAATAAAAACAAACACTATGCTACTATTTATTATTGTTGTTGTTATTATTTACACATGTGAAAAGTTATTGATTTAGATTTATATACTTATACTATATATATAAATTATATATATATAATTATCACATATAATTTAAAATTACATATAATTTAAAATTACATATACATTCATATTCATATACATATACATATACATATACATATACATATAAACAATGGCTTTATATTAAATGGCTGTAGGATCAATCTCTATAGGTCTAATTAAAGGTTGTTTAAGAGGATTGCGGAAAGGTAGTTTACTAGACTCTGGTGTTCTATGAGGCCTATCTCTAAAATGCCATCCTAATTCATCATTATAAGACATTCCTCTTTCAACACGTCTTTGTCTAATAAGTTTAATAGCATCAAGATTATTTTTATCGATTTTTAAAGCTCTATGATACATTGCTCTACCTCCAACATAAAATGCCCCGGAAATTATTAAACCTGTAATTGGATTTCTGAGAGGTTTTTCATTCATAGAAATGTTTGTTGCAATACGAGTGAAAAAGCCTATAGTTAGTACGATATATTAGTTATTATTATATGTAAATATATATATGATACTATATAATAAATATTAATATACATATGATACTATATAATAAATATTAATATATATATATACACACCCATAATAAATGACTTTTTTATAAGATACCAATTATCTATAGCATTAGCTTTATGCACACCAGGAATCCATTTCTCTCCTCCTATCTTATCCCCCCAAGCTTTACGTAAAACTTCATTCGACATTGTCTTGGTTTTCTAAATGTTATTATTTATTTTAATAAATTTCAACGCAACTAACTGTGTAGTCTTTTTAATTTGCGAAGCTGTAATTGGTAATATAGTAAAGTATTATAATGTTTGCTTATGTAATGTGTAATATAAGTGTATTACATTTACGTTTGTATAGTATTACACTGTATTACACTGCTTCATATATAACGTTAATTATTGTACCTATGTTAATATTTATATTAGTATTCCTATATATATATATATATCTATTTATATTTCTTGTCTGTTTATAAATTGTTTACTTTTAAATGGGCATTTATTATTAAGTATAAATAGCATATTTAATACAAACGCGAATATACTATACTATTAGCATATATAAGAAATATTTATAATTGTTTACTAATTCTTTCTGATTATACATACAGCTTTGATTGGCTGACTATTAAAAAAAGCATATACTTCGAATAATTGTTTGTTTCCACTTATCACAACACACACTATTAGAAATAGAAATTTTATTTTTTTGTATTATATATATATTGTAGATTTATATATATATATATATATATATATATATATATATATATAGTAATTATCAATTATTTTTTATACTGAGCATACATACAAACAACACACAGTAAATTCTATTTATAAAGTAAATTAGCATTTTGTTTAAATTGACTGATTATGTAACCGATTATATAATAGTATATATTGTTTTTATTTTTTATTTTTTTTTTTTTTTAAATTAATAATTATTGTATTCGGATATACATAGTAGGAAAAATTCTAGCATTTATTAACAAACAATTCTATTGGTTATAATAACCAAATATATTTGTTTGTATTGCATACAATTAAAATGTCATCACAACCGTTAATGGATAAAGCGGCAAAAAAAGCTGCCAAAGCTGCAAGAAGAGCAAAACAAAAAGGATTGGATCAAACTTCACATAATCAGCATAATCAACACAATCAACATAATCAGCATAATTTCCAAAATGATAAAGATCCTATTCAATCGAATAATCATTCACATCCAAATATTACAAATATATCAAGATCTGCTGTTTTGGGACATTTAGATATTCCACAAATAGTGGATATACCAGAAATATCTGACATACATCCTGCAATAAGATCTTTAGCTTCAAAATTTGCCTCTTATAGTATCGTTGGTTCCACTTCACGATGCAGACATACTTTATTGGCTTTTAAATCAGTTGTTAATGACTATGTTACTCCACATGGTACAACCCTTTCTAGAAATCTTACTACGCATTTATCAAAACAAATTGATTTTCTTAAATCTGCTCGTCCACTTTCAGTTTCAATGGGTAGTGCAATTCGATGGCTTAAACAAATAATTGCTAATACAAGTATTGATTTACAAGATGATGAAGCAAAATTAAATATTATAAATGAAATTGATATATTTATTCGTGATAAAATTGATGTCGCTGATGCCCTTATAATTCGTTCAGCTGTTAAACATATTAATGATAATGATGTTGTTTTAGTTTATGCTCATTCAGATGTTGTTGCAAAATCTTTACTAAGTGCTCATCAATCTGGTATTTCTTTTAGAGTAATTGTAATTAATTCTAGACCTTTAAACGAAGGTAAACGTTTAGTTGATCAATTAGCTGCTGCTGGAATAAAAGCAACTTTTACTTATATTTCAGGTTTACGTTATGTTATATCTGAAGCAAATGTAGTGTTTTTAGGCGCTCATGCTATGCTCACAAATGGTCATTTATATTCAAGAGTTGGTACTGCTTTGGTTGCTATGGCTGCTCATTCTCAGAATTTACCTGTTATTGTATGTTGTGAATCTATAAAATTCACTGATAGAGTTCAATTAGATTCTTTAACAATGAATGAACTTGGAAGTCCTGACATGCTTGCTGATAATACTGCAATGAAAAATTGGAATTTATCCCCTGGTCTTTCTGCTATTAATATTATGTATGATTTAACCCCTGCTGCTTTCATTAAAAAAATCGTTACAGAATTTGGAAATTTACCTCCTACAAGTGTACCAGTTATTTTACGAGAATATAAAAGTATAACGAGTTAATGAATTTGTATATGTATATATATATATATATATATATATATGTGTGTGTGTGTGTATGATTTGTATTTTTGTATTTTTGTATAATATGTAATGTGTAATACGTAATGAGTAATATGCAATAAATAAAATAATAAATATATATATATATACGAGAAATACTTTACATAGACTTCATCATCTTTTCTCTCCATTCAGAATCTAATTTACGAGATAATTCTGCATATTGTTTTAAGTTACTTCCTCGCTTAAATATAGTAGCTTTAATTACTCGAGGATCTGATTCTAATTCCTTCCGTATTAAAATTTGACTACTAGGTGAAGCATCAAAAACCATAGACCAATATACACCATCAATAAATCTTTGTGATCTTTTAGAAATAACTTTTGGTAAAATCCTTTGTCCCATATTATCCAAATTCCTTATTATTCCACCATTATTAAGTATTAATTTACCAATTTTTGTAACCACACTAAAAAAAATAGAGAAAAAATAGTTTAATCACTGATTAGTATAGAAATCATATTAGGTACTAAATAAATACACAGATATACTGATATATTCATATATATATAAATATATAAATATAATACAAACATACTTACATCTTAGTCTCGGCAAGCTTATCAGGCAATACCCGTGTAATTCCTATAAGTTCATAAAGCATTGTTTTTTTTTTTTGTTTTGTATTCAAACTCCTTCCTGTTTTCTTTCTTTCCTATCGTACAATTTGGTAATAAAAGTAAAAATCTTGCGGAATAGTTAACTTGTATATTCTACTTCGCATTACCATGTATTACAATACATTTTGCTTAATAAAAATAAAGTAAAAGTTATATTACGGCGTAATAATGTTAATTACTTTAATATTCAATTATCGACGGCCATGTCTCCCAACCCCTAACCTTTAAGACAAATTTAAAAATTAAGTTAACTTAATTTCGATTTTCAACGGATTTGCCCGTTGCTTTTGCAAATTAAGTTACTTAATCAACGTATTTTGGGAGACATGGATTATGTTCGTGTCTCCCAAATATATAATTTTATATAGCAAATATTTATTTTGGTATTGTTTTTATAATTTTTTGTTCTTTTAAAAGCGCTTAATTAATATATTCTATTTCCGATTTTTATTTTTTTCCATGTTCATTTTACAACATTGAAAAAAAAAGCCTTTTCTTATAAAGCTCTACGTAAATGGCCATGTCTCCCATTGCTTATTTTGTGGGAGACATGGGAGATAAAGGGACATCTAATAAAATACTAAATAACTTAATTTATAAATATATAACTCTGTATTATTACGTAAATACTTCCATTTCCATATCAACCATGATTTCCATTGCGTTCATGTCTATTAGCATTATTATATTATAGGAGTAGGCGTCCCTAAAGGTTAAATTCTCATTTAAGGTCCATCTACCAATTGAATTGATTATTGACTATTGACTATTAGTTATCAATCATTGATACATTTTTTATTTATTATTTATTATTTATTTAAAAATCAAAATGAGTGCTTTTTCAAAAGTTTCCAGAAATGGTTCTTTTGTTTCGTCAGCTTTAAATCTAAATGTTAAATCTACATTTAAAAGTCTATATAAACCTCGATATTTATCTACTTCATTAAATTCTTATGAACAAAGATTATTTTCGAAAAATAAAATAAATTCATCTTTCTTATTTTTAAACCAATTTTATAGAAATTATTCAAATGAAGCTATCAACTATGGAATTCCAGAATCGTCTCCTGTGAGGCAGTTTGGTAGTGGAAAAACTTTAAATGTTAGATTTACTAAAGATCATGAATGGGTGGGCTATTATGAAGATGGTATTGCTTTTATCGGAATTACAAAATATGCCGCTGATTCCTTAGGTGATTTGGTATATGTAGAATTACCTGAAGAAGGTGCCGACGTTAATCGGGAAGATACTATAGGTTCAGTAGAATCAGTTAAAGCTGCTAGTGATATTTTTGCACCATTGTCGGGAGAAATATTGGCTGCTAATGTTAAACTTGCTGAGCAACCCGATTTAATTAATTCAGACCCTACTGGAGAAGGCTGGATTGTCCGTATGCAAATAGCAGATTTAAAAGAAGCTGAAGCATTATTTGACGAGGAAGCCTACAAGGAATACCTTAAAACTAAAGAATAAATAATTTAATAGTTAATTTTTATGGTGTTATTTGTATTTAAGTATTTATTTCCATATATATTATTATAAAAAAGGTTAAAGCTATAGAAAAAATATAAATTAGAACTATTTAATAAATTTGAATTTAAAATAGTATTTCAATATGTACAAATAAGAATAAATAAATAAGTATAGTCAACACTTGAATTGTTACTTCGATATTTTTTATGAAAAAGGAAATACAAAAATAAATACACATGAAATGTTTAAAGAACCTAAAGAAAAAACAAAATATAAACAATGAAAGAAAAAAGAGGTAACAGTAAAAAAAAAACAGTATAATCAATAAACCAGATAATCGTAATAATAATAATAATAATAATAATTTAAATATATAAATGTATAAATGTATAAGAAGAAAAAATCAATTTACCTTATTCTAATATTATTTGATTTACAATACGACTTTGTTCATATGCATCACGATATAATTTTGAAAAATATTTAAAAGCATTATTGCTTTCTTGTACACGTCTAGAACGTGATTCTTTCTTCTTGCTTAAATCATCAATTTTGCGTTGAAATCCAATGCGAATTTCATTAGCTGGAACACGCATAATTTTGGCTACTTCATTACTAAGTCTTGAAGCGTTTCCTTGAACATAATCAAGATCTTCAAGCTCTAGAGATAATTTTTTCGCTAATTTCTTTGGTATAGCACTTGGAATATTCCAAATTATATAAGCTGCTACCGCAGTAGCCGCTATGGCACCTATACTAACAGGAAGTACCCACCAAGAAAGGCGATCTTTACCATGAACTTTAGAAATAACCCCAGAGACATTAAAAAAATGAGCTACCCAAGTAGATATACTTACTTGTTGAGCAACTAGGGTCATTGATAGTGAAGCTGAAGTAACTAAAGCAGCACTGGCTTTTTCATGAGCTTCAAAATCTATAAAATCTGAAACTTGTAATTCAGTAACTAATAATCTCGACAAAATATCTTTACGTCTAGTGAACATATATTCAGACCTAAAAATTTTATTAGAAACAAAATAATTTTGTTTTGTTTCACCATCTTTTAATTTAACAGATGCACCTGTTTGTTCACTTAAATGCAGTACGCCAATTTGATTTATTTCATTCACCCCATTAACCGTAACTTTCCTAGCTTCTTCTTCACATTTCAATATTGAATCATGTATATGTTCAATCATTGCTTCTCTAGTATCAATTGCATAATTTAATACATCAAAAATTCCATTATATTCCACAAGAGGTTTAGATATAACTTCAGCAATAGTATCATTAATTTGTTCTCGTGTATGTTCAAATAAATGAGTGGAGATTTTTTCGATTAAATGATCAATTGATTCATTAACATCAATGGATTGCAATAAGGCTTCTTCGTAAGCTGGTGAAATAGTATTTAATTCTTTTTCCAGCATATCCTTCTCTTTACCTATTTCCTTTTGATTATATTTAGCTAAAACTTTTATATCATCTAATAGATTTAATAGATAAGTTCTAGCGGGAGCTAATTTTGAAATGGAGCGTTTTTCTAATATAAAATTGCGTAAGCATGATTCTAATCTTTCAAAATCAATATCATCTTGAGAGCCACCTTCAATATGCATTTCTAATTGCTGCTCCTCATGATTTTTATTTTTATCATCTATATTTTTTTCTTTTTGAGATTTTTCGGAATCATTATCATTATCATTAGTTTTTTTATTTTCATTATTATCGTCATTATTATTATCATCATCATCATCATCATCACCATCGCTATCTCCTGGGTCAGATGGATTAATAGGAGATTGAGTTTGAACATGACTACTTGAAACAAAATGGACGAGCTCATTAGATTGCTGTAAAGTTTGCGGAGAAAGAGCACTCACTTGGTCAAAAATTGTTCTCATACACTTTTTCTTATTTTTTATATTATCAAATCTGTTTACAACTATGAAAATGAAAGCTTTTTCATTTGCAGCATTCCATATAAATTCTTTAGCTGATAAAGTGAAATGATTTTCTGCGCTTACAACAAAAACGATTACATCAATTTCCTCTTGTCTAGCAAAGAGAGCTGTTGTTTGCATACTATCTAAATTTAAACCGGGAGCATCTATAAGAGAAACATCGATTACCCCATTTCTTAATAAGGATTTGTTAATAGGCCTATAATCATCAACATACACTTTTATAAGAGAATAATGTTCATTATCCTCTACAAGGTTTTCTAAATCTGATAAAGGGTAAATTTCATAAGTAGATTCATCTAATCTATTATAGACGGCACCATGTGGAATAGCATGTGCTTCTTCATTTCCAGCGTTTTTCTGAGCATCTAAAATTTCACAAAATACATTTGTACATGGTTGTTGATCCTCTGGAAGAACTTTTCTACGTAATAATGAATTACAAAAAGTAGATTTTCCAGCATTTAAATCACCAGTAACTAAAACTTTTGAAGAAGTATCTTCTATTCTTTCTCTGAGTGAAACAAGATGTTTTATAGCACTATTAATTTTTCCATCTAATAAAGAAGCTATTGATTTTTTTTCAAGAGAACGAACTAAATCTGAAGAAGAGCCGTGTCCCATTTTAAGGTCAACTTTAAGGATATTAAAATTATTTGCTAATTCAGGTGAAATTATTCTAGGTTCAATTGAAGAATTTATATTTGAATTTATATTTTTATTATTTATATTTTCAACAGAATAGCTTGCATTTGTAGGTAGAGGAGGACGTATAGAAGTATTGTTGTTATTAAAGCTAGTATTTAAATCACCATTTATATTAGAATCATCATTGCAATTTATATTATCATTTGTAACTAATGATGCTGGTGTTTCGGAAAACACCGAAGGATAAAAAGCTGGCCAATCATGATTATGTACTTGAAAATCGAGTAAAATAGTTAAAGTATATGAAATTGCGGTTGCTAAAGAAATTCGATTATCGTTATAATGGAGTTGTTGTATTTGCATTTGTGTTTGTGCATCTAAAGCTCGCATAGCTGAATCTTCGATTCCATGGTTGTTATTATTTTTATCACTTTGCAAAGATGAATTTTGTAAATTCATAGGAAATTTAATGCTATTAGAGAATTGAACACGTTTATTTTCCTCTTCTTGTAATCTTTCTGATAAAGCTAAATCTGCTTGTAGTATTTCATCTTTCCTTTTATTATCGGCTTCAAAATCAGATACAGAGCCGTACCCTGAATCCGATTGATTAGAGGAAAGTGGCGCATTATAAGATTTTCCTCTCTTTAGAGATACATTTGAAGGGCCAGCTTGTAAATGGTCTTCTTCCATACGTTTATGGAAAGAATTATCTTTTTTTTCTGGTTTCATATTTTATAAAATAATAAGTATAAATTAAACAAAAATATACGTTAATAACAATTTTATTTTTTTTTTATAAAAAAGAAAAAAGAAAAAAGAAAACAAAAGAAAACAAAAGAAATTTAAATAATTTAAAATTAATTAATTTAAAAATAAAAAAATAAATAATTTAAAAAATAAAAAAATAAATAATTTAAAAAATAAAAAAATAAACAAATAAACAAATAAACAATAAAAAAATAAAAAAATAAAAAAATAAAAAAATAAACAATAAAAAAACAAAAAAATAAACAAATAAACAATAATAATAAACAATTGTTAATTAATATTTATTAAATAAATTTATTATTTAAAATGCAATGGTTACCATAGTACTATGAGTAGTTTTATAAATTATTTCTATGTAATTACGTACATTAAATTGTTAAAACCACACTGTTATTAAAGATGAAATTGAAATTTAACATTGTGTATATAGATGTAGTAGTAATATAGTAAATTTCATAGTATAGAAAAACCCACAAATCTGTATATATGTATGCAAAATTTAAAATTGTAAATGATTAAACAACTATCGTAACTAGTTTTTAAAATATATATAATTTAAATCCGCAGTATAATTAATTTTAATTCTTTACAGTATTAGATATATTTTATGTAAATTTTTTAAAAAAGACTGTTAACATCGTATTCTGTGTAGTAATTGTACTGTGTATACATAAATATTTAATTAATATTAAATAATGAATAGTAATAATAAACAACAATAAAAAATTTAGTATCATAAACAAAAACAAACCTATATTAAATAGCCTGTAGATAGCCATCAGTAAATAAATATCAACATAGCAACGTATTGTTATTCCTTATCTGCTAGCAAAATGAATATTATAGAATGGGCTTTTGGTCATCGGCAGACTCCCCAAGAGAGGCTTAGAAAGGTAAGAATTATGTGGGGATGATTTATTTTTTTATTGTTTTTTTTATGCTTTTTTTTATGCTTTTTTTTATGCTTTTTTTTATTTTTTTTTTATGCTTTTTTTTATGCTTTTTTTTATGCTTTTTTTTTATGCTTTTTTTTATGCTTTTTTTTATGCTTTTTTTTATGCTTTTTTTTATGCTTTTTTTTATTCTTTTTTTTTTCATTGCTTTTATGGCTTGTTTCACATATAGTTCTGACACTTTTTATTTAGCATCAAAGAGCTTTGGAGAAAGCTCAAAGAGAATTAGATCGGGAACGTCAAAAATTAGAACAACAAGAAAAAAAACTTATACAGGATATTAAGAAAAGTGCAAAAGCTGGACAAATGTCTGCTTGCAAAATACAAGCAAAGGATTTAGTTAGAACCAGAACGTATGTTTTAGAAATTTATTTTTTATATATATTTCTGATTTTTTACGGTTTATATTAAAAGGAAGAAGAAAAAAATTATTGATTTATAGTTATGAATTAATGGTTTTCTTTACTCACCTATTAGTTACATTCAAAAGTTTTATCAAATGAGAACCCAATTACAAGCGGTTTCATTACGTATTCAGGTTGGTTTATGTTTATACTTGTTTATTATATATAGTTGTCAGTTTATTTTTATTTTTATTTTTATTTTCATTTTAATTTTCATTTTTATACTTATATTTATATACTTTTATCTGCTCTTCATTCACTAACATTTAGACCGTACGAAGTAATGAGCAAATGATGCAAAGTATGCGCGGAGCTACTAAGGTAAGGTTGTGTATTTGCTTATTTACACAATTTTTTTTTCTAACCCTATAGTTACTTGGTTCCATGAACAGAAGTATGAATTTACCTGCTTTGCAAAGAATTGCTATGGAATTTGAAAGAGAAAGTGATATTATGGATCAGCGTCAAGAAATGATGGATGATGCGATAGATGACGCCATGGAAGACGATGAAGGTATGTTTTTATGTTTTTTTAAAGAATCATTTATTATTGATTTTCATTTATTAAGGTATCTAACACTATTTTTGTTTTTATTATAGCCGAAACGGATGATGTAGTTAATAAAGTACTAGATGAAATCGGAATTGACCTAGAGCAATCTGTACGTTTATTATGTTTATTTAGTTATATAAATGAATTTACTAATTTTTTTTTTTTTTTTTTTTTTTTTTTTTTTTCTAGCTGAAAGATACTCCTTCAGATATTAAAATTGCAAACTCCCAACCTGAATCCAGAGTTGCACAAGCTATTGGTGGTACTAGTATGTCGGACGATGATTTACAGGCACGTCTTGATAACTTAAGAAAATAGTTGCTTGTTTTTTACTTACATTTATAATAAATTTTGCTGTACCCTTTATTGGAATTTTTTTATATTATTAAATTAGTTTGATTTTTTTTTTTTTTTTTTTTTTGTCAGGGTTTACTAGGATTTATACTAGACAAAGGTCCTTTCCATACACTAAAAATAATATTTCTACATTACTGTGTACAGCACTAATTTGTATCATTGTATATATGATAATAAACTACATGTTACAGTTAAAAAGTAACCAAAAAGAAAAGAAAAAAAGTTTAACATTACAATATGCACAATTATTATGAACTTAGCAACCTTGAAGAAAACTAAAAGAATATTTATTTGTATTAATACTTTTAAAACGATCAAACTTATCCTCCCAAATATTTAAACTATCTACACAATACAGATTATCACTGCAAAATCTATCTACAAAAATCACTTTTAAAATACAGCTGATTAATATATGCCAACTTATATTTATATTTATATTATATTTACATTTTTGATATTATAATTTATTTTCTATTGCGTATCTGTCATAATTTTCTTTATAAATTTATTATAAATTTATATATTTTTTAATACATTATTTCTTATTCAGTATCAAAGTTAGTTACAAATATAACCATTTGTCTATATTTCTTTCTGAATGTTTTAACATACATGTATTATTTGCTAATTATTATAAAATCTTTTTCGGCCTTATGCGAGAGTCCAAAACACATATTAAGAAACATTTAACATAATAATTAGATTAGGTTAAAATTACACTATAATAACACATAAATTATACACTATTTAAATGTTTCCATAACAATTATTTGGGCTTATCTAATTATATTAAGCCTCCAAGAAACCTTATCGAGCTATTTATAAGGCTAATAATATTGTTGGTCCAAATTATTTAATTTCATGGAACTGAAAGATCATATTAAACATGATATTAAAGGTTATGCTAATTAAAGAAAAGAAATTATTATAGAATATTGAAAAAAAAAAAAAAATAAAAAAAATAAACAAAAAAAATATAAATTCAATTTATGGATTGTATAGAAATTTTGGTTTGAAAATGGATTTGACACTATTGGGAAAACTTGGATCTGTATTAAAAACCCCAAATTTGGGTGAGAACAATACGCAAAAAAACTTGCTTAATTCTTATTTAGGACGCTTACATTTACATCCTTTAAAAACAAAACAAGAAACTGCAGGCATTCTTTCAGCTTTGGGAGAAATAATTGCAACTTATGTTTCTTTAGGTTCAAATGCAAAACTGAACACTTTAAAAGTATATCAGATGGGCTTTTATGGTTATATAATTGCAGCTCCCTTATCAGATTTTCTAGTTGGTTCTTTACAGAAATTATGTGCAAAATATAAATCACTTTATGGTAAATTACTATACATTTTACTTTCGAATCTTATTATTTCTCCAATACTAAATTCTATATTTTTATTATACTCTTATGTAATTTCAAAAAAAATTCATCAACTTAATAAAAAAGATGCAATTAAATTTTTAAAATCTGGATTTATGTCTACAATGAAAGCCAGTTGGATAAGTTCTCCCATTTCTATTTTATTTGCTCAATCTTTTGTACCATCAGAGGCATGGGTACCATTTTTTTCTTTTTATGCTTTTCTTCTTGGAACCTATAATAATATTCAAGCAAAGAAAAGGTCTTTAAAGAAATATTGAATAATAATCTAACTAACTTATTTTAGTATATATGAAAACAAGCATTTCCAGTATTTGTTTTATGCATTATATTTTTTTTATTTAATATAGAACATGGTTAATAAAACATTCCATTATTTATTTATTCAATATAAAAGAATTCGTAAAAATTATTAACAAATAATAATCAATTACTAAAATAACCGATGAAATAAAATGTAAAAATAAAGAGAACAAGAAGAAAAGTGATGTAAAAAAAAAAAAAAAAAAAAAAAAAAAAAAAAAAAAAAAAAAAAAAAAAAAAAAAAAAAAAAAAAAAAAAAAAAAAAAAAAAAAAAAAAAAAAAAAAA
>JAJMCZ010000007.1:51858-84992 GCA_030573245.1 Ascobotryozyma americana | reverse complement strand
GTTAAATAATGGTATAATAATAATAATTATTATAATATATTCATTCATTCATCAATTCATCCATTCATTATTTCATTGATTCAATCATCATAAAATACTAAATTCAACTAGATTATTTCACCAGAGTTCTTATACAAGTCATGATTTAAAATTCTTCGCATTGTCCATCTTTTAGAAGCATCAAGAAGTAAACAATTTATAATTATTTCTTTGACAGAATTTGCTAATTCAGTGTTTTTATTTGAGTTTTCATAGACACGCTCCCATACTAGATTTATATTAAAATCTACATTCATAATTCTTTTTTGTAAAATAGGTACAAATGAATGCTGAAAGGGCAAGCAGCCTGTTGCTAATGCATATAAAACTACACCGAAACCCCAAACATCCATTGCTGGTTGTATAGAAATTGGAGATGCTTCCAAATCTGCTATTAAAATTTCAGGAGCTGCATATGCTAATGATCCGATATTATTTGTTGTTGAAGATACTGAAGACAAAAGAGTTGCAGATATATCTGAAGAGGCTAATTTACTTTTGACACTAGGGTTTTTATTATCATTTAAAATTAATTCAGCAGAGTTTACCGGCCTAGTTTTTTGTTCTTTATCTGCCATAGAAAACTCATCTACACTATAATAGTCACCCATACCAAAATCACATAAATATAAATGACACATATTGCTCAAATTATTAGAACTTGTATTAGTACGATGCTGAGAATCAAAGTTGTTAGATTTTGTTTCAATGCAAGAGTTATATTTTAAAAGGCAATTTTCAAGTTTCACATCCCTATGTACAACCTTAACATCTTCATGTAAATATCTCAAAGCAAGGGCAAGTTGAAACGAATAATGAATCACTAAATTAATTCCAATTCCTCTTTTGTTCATTTTAACTACTTCATATAAAGAGCCATTCATTAATTCAGTGAAAATAATTGTTACCCCTGTAGTGTGCTCTACATCTAATAAAGGAAGAATATTTGGATGCATAAGGGTTCTCCATATTTCAATCTCATGGTCAACTTCAGATTGAATCTTTTCCTCTATACAACTGGAACTGAATGATGAATTATTCCAAACCGAAGAATTTACAGTGAACAAACGATTATCATTAGAATCATTAGAGTTTGTATTATCATTGGATTTGCTATTAGAAAAACCTTTATGTCTAATTATTTTTGCTGCACGAAGAACATCTTTATTGTTTACTATAGTATGAGCTTCTCTAACAATACTAAACCCTCCTCTTCCAATAACCCTTCCCAGAACATAATTTCCAATTTCCATTCCTTCTTCATCATTATCAACTGAGTTAGTAGACGCTGTGGGAGTAGTTGATGATGCAAACATTGCTAAATATTTTGTAGCAGGGGACTGTGGAACCGAATCATAACTTGAAGCATCGATTCTTCTTCCTGACAATGATCCATGTCTTACTGGTAAAGATGGCGAATAACTTCCATAACGTTTTGCTTGTGAAAAAGAATGAGCATGATGAACATTCTTTGGTCTAAAATCCGAATTATTAGTTTTGCTTTCCTTTTTAGTACTACTTGAATTGATATTATTATTATCTTTCTCACTAAAATTTGCATAATCTTGTTTTAAACCATCTGAAGAAAACATTAAACTAGATTCAGAGAAATATCTTGTTTTGGGAATAGGCCTATTTACACCTACATGAAACATATTAGGACTATTTTGATTAGAAATATTTCGCACTTTATTTGCTGGTAAAGATGATGGGGTAACGTTTTCAGTACATGAGGAACTTTCCGGAGGGGTTTCAGTAGAGATAGAAGTCATATTTGAAGAAATTAAGCCAATATTTGAGTTTAAGTTTGTGCTTTTATCTGAATTTGAATTTGATGTTGAAGTTGAGTATGAAGTTGGAATAGGAGTTGAATTTGAATTTGAAGTTAAATTCAATTCTAAGTGTGCATTTGGAGGTTTATTTGGATTTTTATCTAAACTTTCATTCTTGTTTGTCTTTGCACTTGTATTTGTACTTGAAATTGTACCTCCAATTGTACTTGTATTTGTATTTATATCTTTATGTTTATTCGTACTTGTATCTGAATTTATATTTAAATTTGAATTTAAAATAAAAGTATTGTCTGTTGTTTGATTCTGATTAAAAGACTCAGCAGTAAAACTCTCGTGGTTATTTAGAGAAGGAGAATTTGAACATACTAATGACATTGTTCCACGAGCGTGGGCATTATGAATATTAGTTGATGTAGTTGCATCTAAAGGGAAAGGGGGTAAATATGAATTTGTATTTGATTGATGATTAGGATTCTCACGAGGTTTAGGGAAAGGAAGTAGTTGAGAAACATTTTCTTTAAAATTTTTAAAAGAATAATTTTTCTTATAAATATTTTTCTTTGAAATATTTTCATTTAAATAGTCGTTTTTATTTTCATTTAAATAGTCGTTTTCATTTTCATTTAAATAGTCGTTTTTATTTTCATTTAAATAGTCGTTTTTATTTTCATTTAAATAGTCGTTTTTATTTTCATTTAAATAAAGATTTGAATATTCACTTAGTTGAGCATCATGAAATTCGTCAAATGACTTCCCCGATAAAGCTTGCGGCAAAATACCATCATAAGAAGAGATAGAAAAAGAGTTTTCAAAATTTGAATTTATTAAATTATTATTATTATGGTTATTATTATTATCTGTTTTATTACTAATACTATTGATATTGTTATTACTGTTATTCTTTTTTTTTTCTTTTATTTCATTTTCATGAACTTCAGCTTCTGAAATACCATCAACTGTGTTAACTTTATCAAAATCATTTACTACTAACGGTTGTAAAGAGCTTAATTTAATTTTTGTAGAATCAAAAGTGTGATTTGAAATAATATCTGAAGAAAATAAATTCTCATTATAAATAGGAGAGATAGAATTTAAATTATTTTCTATTTCTTCTTGATTTTTTTTTTCTTTTTTTTTATTATTGTTTTTAATTTTTTTTTCAGTAGTTGCACTATCAGGATTCATCAATACTATAAAAAGATAAATATTTTAAAAAAATAAAAATATTTGGTAATGAAAACAAAATTTTCCCACCTTAGAATATAAATATATATAAAGGGAAGGAAAAATAATAATAAAAAAAAAATAAAACAGTAACTGATCGAGAAAATAATCAATTAAATATGCTTTTATTTTAACATAAAAAAGCCAAGGTTAATTAGTTAGAGTATTTTTAAAGTAAATGGTTGTAAAAACTATGTAAAACGATCCAAAGTGTTAATGAGTAAAAGGATAAAGAGGATAAAAGAAATGAAAAAATAAAACAAAAACAAACCTTGTTAAGAAAAGAAAATTGCAACTTTTTTATATTTTAAATCCACTAGTAATGTAATTATGAATATATAAATTTTGCATATTCCAACTATTTTGCTTGCAAAATATGTTTTTTTTTTTTTTTTTAGATGAGATGAGTTGATTAAATTCGCATTATTTTTAATCTTTTTAATTAATATTATTTTTTTATTCATTTCCTTTGCTATTATAATAATTATATTTATGCGAATTATATTTTTTTTTTTAATTTTCCGTTGTTATTAGCAGCCACATATATCATTTATTACCCGGGTGTGTATTACATATGTAAATAGCTTTCTAATATGACTAGCGGTTGTTAACAAAGTAGTCATGACTACGAAATAATGTAAACAATGACTTCAACGTAAAAAATTATCAAATATATTTAAAAGTTGATATTTAAACACAATAATTTGTTTAAAACATTATTTGAAATTCTGATAAAATATAACTAATAATAAAAATAGATAAAATAAAAAAAAAGCCTTTTAGACTATTTTAAATATTATTATACGTTTTGAAATAATATACTCAAATTATTTAAAAGTAGAACTTAAAAATGGCTACAAATAACGAAAATATACAGCCTCTTCATCATTCAAATGAAAACAGAGATTTTCTTAAACAAACATTAAATAAAAAACTTTTTCAAGCGTGAGTTAATTAATTTATTGAAATTGTGTATATATATATTTTGTATATTTTATATATTTTATACTTTATATATTTTATACTTTATATATGCAATTCCTATTACTTCTATCTAACATATTAGAAAAACAAATTTTGCTTCACCAACTGATAATTTAATGTCTCCTTGCTCGGCAAAATTAAAACAACACAAACAGAAACAATTTTTAAAGTAAGTTTATGGTTTATTTATTTTAACGTTTTTATATTATAATTTACTACTTTTACTAATTATTTTTTTATTTTTTTAACACCAATAGACGAAATAAGCCTCAAGCTCTCTCATTTGTTTTAGCGGAGAGTACAAATACATCTTCAAACAATGAATCAAATAGGAGTTAATTATATTTCATTTAAATTAATATTTTATTTGTTTATTTGCTCTCATTTATATTCTATTGTGATTATTACATATACCATTTTTTAATATATATATATTTACCACCTATTTACTTCTTTATGAATAATTTACAGTTTTAATTTTTTTTCCTGTTTTATTATTCTTACCTTGGTTGTCTTTATTTTATTTTTATCTTTGTGTTTAAGTACAAGTTTAAGTTTGTGTTTAAATGCAAGTTTAAGTTTGTGTTTAAATGCAAGTTTAAGTTTGTGTTTAAATGCAAGTTTAAGTTTGTGTTTAAATGCAAGTTTAAGTTTATGTTTAAGTTTATTTTATGTTAATGTATATGTTTATGTTTGTCTTTTTTTTTTTTTTCTTTGTCTTCTTGTTTTTCTTTCGTTTTTAGTATTAATAAACAAAAACATTATCTTTTTTTAAAAATTATTTTTCTGCCCTTTAATACATAAACGGTAATATATAAATAAATTTCCTAAAATGGAAAAGTAATTAAATAATAAAAAGAATAAAAACAAAAACTTAAAAAGAAAGAAACTATATTTGTATTACATAATATATCCCACCCAAAAGAAGTTGCCATAACAATTTAAACCTCGGCATAACTATTTAATTGCCGTTTTGTTGAAATAATATAAAACCTAATTAATTTAATAACCGAAAACCTATAGCGATGTAATTGAGCTTCTCCACGGTTTTGAAATATAGTGGATTTTTCATATTTTGTATATAAGCAAGGAACACTTAAAAACTAATCATTTTTGAATATTATAAAATGAGATAAATTCATTTATATTTTTACATAATAAAAAAAAAAAAATTTATGCTATCCATTAATAAATATTTATTATTATTGTTGAAATTAATATATTTATAAAACTACCATGTCTAACCTTAATATTCCAACAGCAATTCGCAATAAAATTTCACCTCATGGATTGGAAATACTTGAAAAAGTTAAAATTTTCGTGGAAGAAGAATGTATTCCAGCAGATAAAATTCGAAATGAACAATTAAATGCAGCTTCTAATAGATGGGAAACTATCATTCCTATAGTTGAAGAGTTAAAAAAGAAAGCAAAATCTAAAAATCTTTGGAACCTTTTCCTTCCTTTCCATTATAAAGAAGGTCCAGGACTTAGTAATTTAGAATACGCTTTAATGGCAGAACAAATGGGCCGCTGTAATGTTGCTTCAGAGGCTATGAATTGTGCTGCTCCTGATACAGGCAATATGGAAGTATTTGCTAAATATGGATCTGAAGAACAAAAAAAAAAATGGTTAGTACCACTTATGGATGGCCAAATTCGTTCCGCATTTTGTATGACTGAAAGATTTGTCGCAAGTTCAGATGCAACTAATATTGCTCTTCAAATAGTTCGTGATGGAGATGAATATGTTTTAAACGGTCGTAAATGGTGGGCTTCAGGTGCAGGAGACCCACGATGTAAAGTTTGGTTGGTAATGGGTAAAACTAATCCAAATCACCCTGATAAACATAAACAACAATCTGTTGTTATTGTTCCTGCTAACCATCCTGGAAGTAAAATTATTAGACCAATGAAAGTTTTTAATTATGATGATGCCCCACATGGACATTGTGAAATAGTTTTTGAAAATTGCAGAATACCTATTAGTAATATAATAGCGGGTGAAGGAAGAGGCTTTGAAATAATTCAAGGCCGTTTAGGTCCAGGAAGAATTCATCATTGTATGAGACTTATTGGAGCTGCTGAACAAGCACTTCAGTATTTACTTGTGAGAGTAACTTCTCCTGAACGTGTCACTTTTGGAAAACAACTTTCTTCTCATGGCACTGTGATTGCAGAAATTGCGAAATCTCGTATTGAAATAGAGGCAGGTAGATTGCTAGTCTTAAATGCTGCTGCTTCAATAGATGCAGGCGATTCAAAATCAGCCCTACGAGAAATAGCATACGCTAAAGTATTTGTTCCAAATATCTCTTTAGCAGTTATTGATCGTGCAATTCAAGCTTTCGGAGCTGAAGGTGTTTCACAAGATACTGCTTTAGCTTATATGTGGGCAAATGCTAGAACATTACGAATTGCTGATGGTCCAGATGCAGTGCATATTCATCAAATTGGCCGCAGAGAATTACAAAGAGCGGAAGAGCTTAGGGCAATATTTAATAAACAGAGTTTGTTAAAATCAAAACCTCATCTTTGATATTTAATTATACTACTTATTTTAAATTATTTTATGTTCTGGTCGATTTATCATTCATTGTGTATCCCGTTTAAATATGACTCTTTTTCGTTTAAGTCCAAAATATTATTCTGTAATAATGTATAAAATAAATAATGAAAAATAAAAAAATTTGCAAAAAACCAACAATAATGCAATTAAAAGCATTCAAAAGAAAAAAAACAAAAATAAATAAAATATATAATAGTAAATTATAAAAAAAAAAAAAAAAATGAAAGCAAAAACAAATCAATGCGTAAAAAAATATAAATTTAATACAAAAAACAAACATATAACTATATCCAGTATACATAGATGACTTGCTAGTAGCAGGAAGAGACCATTATTTAATAATTATTATAACTGCGCAGACCTTTCCTGCGTATCTGTTTGATTTTCCCTCATTAATTCTTTAGCATATTCCAAATCATCAGCTTCAAAAAAAGTCCTCAAAGCATTCCCTGGAATATTCTGTATATCAAATTCTAAAGGAACATTTATCATACCATTTGAAGTTTCATCGTCTGATTTTTTCTTATCTGAGTCCTGATTTTCATTCCACAATTCTTCTGAAACGTATATTAACTTTACACCACTCTGATCTCCACCAGTACGAGCAGCAAATAACACCTCATGAGATTTTACTTGTGAAATATTATGAGTCCCAAGACCATTATCTGTATTTTTATCTGATGGAATATAGAAGACAGACCACCAGTCTGATTCAGAAAACTCTTTTGAGTGTCCGGTTGTGGTACGCTGCTTAGGAGGAGCGGATTTGCGAAAATATACTTGATTTGAATCTAAAATAACACCTGATAAAATGTAACGGTGGAATCTTAAAGAATCACCCTGAACAGTAGATTTAGAGCTAAGTTCATCGTCTGCATCATCAACGGAAATCTCGCTATCGCTGTCATCTTCGATAGGAGGAGGATACACATATTTCTCATTTAATTCATCCAAATGTTCATTTAAATGGTCCAACTGACAAGATAAATCTGTTATGCTTTGATCCAAAACACTGTAAATTTGCTTTACCCTTGTATGAATCCTTCTCTTTCGCTCACGCGATTCAATTTCTTGCTGCTCAGTAATTACATGTGGAAGATCCTGAGAACTTTGGAATTTAAGATAAAAATTCCCATCTTCGGAAGGCTGATCATCATGTACTGGATTACTAAAAACATTATCTCCTTCTAAGGAAGGCTTATTGTCTTGAGTTGGATTTTTATGAACTATTTTCTCTTCAAGAACAGGTTGATTATCCTGCACTGGCTTTTCGCTAACATTATTTCCCTCTGCGGAAGACTTGTCTTGTGTTGGATTTTTATGAACTCTCTTCTCTTCTGAAACATGTTTGCTGTCTTGTACTGGTTTGCCAATAACATTATCTCCTTCTGCAAAAGCTTTATTGTCTTGTGTTGGATTCTTATGGACCATCTTGTTTTCTGGAAAAGATTGCTTTTCTTGTACTGAATTCTTCAAACTACCCTCCTCTTTTGTAAAAGATTTATCGACTTGTGCTGAATTCTCATGAGCTATACTATCTTTTCCAGAAGTTTTATTAACAAGTGCTGAATTCTCATGAGAGATATTTTCTTTACCTAAATTCCCATTATCTTGTATTGAATCGTTATGAGAGAAATTTCTTTTTGGAAATTTATTATTAAATCGTAGAGAAAAATCATCTTCGGATGAAAATTCTTTCACTGGTATAGGTGCTAGTTTTGGTTTTTTATTCAAATCAGTATAATCTAATAATGCCGCAAAAATCTCCTTAGTATCATAATCTTGAGAGTATTTCATATTATTTAACAGGTCTGTTAGTCTATCTCTTTTTTTCTTAACGAAACTAGCTTGAGCTTTTACTTGAAGTATATTCTGTTTAAAATCATTCATATATCTATCCGGATACCATTCTTCAGGGACATCTATGCCAGCACCAGGAGAACCATTATCACATGTAACAGTCATAGTAACAATAGGAGCTACTTTATCGAATGAAGCATCCAATGCATCTTCTGCCCATATAAGGGAGTCTATGGCAGCGCTTAACGTTCCTGGCCCATTTAAAATCTCATCTGAAATTGAAAGAGAAAAATTAGAGAAAGTTTCGATATCATTTTCATATGAGGCAGAGGAATAAAAAAAGTCTTTATATACTTTGCAAATTCCTTCTAAAGGAGAAAGCTCAGTAGTAAAATCTGAAGAAGGTTCAACCGGTTTAAACGGGTTTGTTGATTTTCCTGGGTTTAAATAGGTTGTTAAAGCATGTGCCAGGTTCCCAGCACTAGTGTAAGCCTGCTGTGAGCAGGATAAAAAGGCTAATAATCTTTGAACTTCAACTTTAACTCTAGTTTCTGGATCCACATTAGGTAAAGGGATTAGTTCACCTTTCCACCAAGAAGGAGCAAAACCATAATCTGAAATAAGATCTTTAAATCCATAAGACAATGCATTTCTAACACCTGGTATAGAGTGACATATCATAATTAATTGAGCTACATATTTTGCTTTAATGTTTGAAGAAGATATAGTCCTTGGTCTTCCTGTTGAATGCATTCGTGCTTCTGCTGAAGGAACGACAGGATGTATAGAATTATTTTGATAGTTATCAATATCAAGAAAAGAGTGAGTTGAATTTAATTGAGAATCATTTTTAGATTCATACGGTATTATTTGCCATGAGGTTGAATCTGAGTTTGGTGGTTGATTAGTGAATGTTGCCTCATATTCTGGAGGTAAAACATCTTTCTGCAAATTAGATTGTAAGAAATTTTGATCTAAATTCAAACCAGCAATAGAAGAATTACTATTTTTTTTTTCATCTTCTTCTGAATTTATTATCATAGAATTAAGAAAAATAGGTTTGGATTGAATTTGAGAGTTTTCTATATGTTCTGATTGAGCTTCAGGATCAACAGCGGTAATAATTTGTAATTTTTCTGTACATAATTCTGATATTAGTTAGTAATGAAAAGTGAGAAAAAAGTAATAAATATAAAATAAAAGAAAAATGAGATAAAAATAGTTAAAAATAGATAAAAATAGATAAAAATAGATAAAAATAGATAAAAATGAGATAAAAATATATAAAAATAGATAAAAATAGATAAAAATAGATAAAAATGAGATAAAAATGAAATAAAATTAAAAATTAAAAATTAAAAGAACTAAACAGCCAAACTAAAATAAATACAAATAGTAAAACCATAAATATATAATAACGAGGTTTATTACCTGGGTCGTCAATACCCTGTTTGACTGAATTTTTGACAGTTGTAATTTCCTTATCATCGGCAAATAAAATAGAAGTAGCTTTATCCAGATTGCCACCAGATTCCTAAAAGATTAGTTAGATTTATTAATAATCATGTGATGTTACAAAAAAAAAAAAAAAAAAAAATATAGTGATAATAAAAATAATCAAAAAAGAAATTTACCTCTAAAGCATGTTTAGCATCTTCTGAGGAAATTCCCATTTCTACTAATCTCGAAATTGAAGTATTATCTGATTCAATCATTTTTCTTAATATGTAAAAAATTATTTCAAATTTTGGGAGTGGTGAAATTATTTTTGTTTTGATTTGTCTTGTTTTGTTTTGTTGTTTTGTTGTGTTGTTTTGTTTTGTTTTGTTTTGTTTTGTTTTGTTTTGTTTTGTTTTGTTTTGTTTTGTTTTGTTTATATGGAAATAATTTTATTTTTAGTAGATGAATTAATTAATTAATAAATACTAAGCATTTAATAATAACCTAATGTATGCACAGTACGGTATTTAGGATATAGATTTCAGGGTTGTTAAAATTACGTATATTGTTTTTTTATCTGGTGAGTAAAATGTAAAAATTTTATAATAGAAATGGTAAAAGAATGATATAATGAAGAGTATATGCAATAGTATAATATAACAATATAGTAGTGTAATAATATAGTATAATAACATAGTAGCATAATAGCATAGCATAATAGCATAGTATAATAATAATATAATAATATATAATAATATATAATAATATATAATAGCCTAATAATATAGTGTAGTGTAGTAAACGTAATTTTATACAGTGTGGTATGTAAATTTATATTGTACTTACATACACACACACATATATATATATATATATATATATATATATAAACGTATATATAAAAACACATACAAACATAATAACACACAAGCAAACATAATAAAACACATTCAAAGTAAATCTCCATTACGTATTATCTAATTCTATTATTATGTACTATATAATGTATATACACGTATTTTTACTCTATACTAAAGCTAAAAAGCTAAAAAGCAAAAACTTGGTCTTCAGCCTTTGAGACGGGACGGGCTTTTTGGAAACCCAATTCAACGGCTGCCTTTTTCATAGCAGAAACCATTGGAGGAGGACCACATATTAAAAGTTTTACATCTTCAGATGATGGACTAATATGTTTTTTAATAATATCTGTAGTAATAAATCCAGTATAGCCATCCCATTTTTCAGGCGCTTGATTTAAAACATAAGTTACAGTAACTTGGTCCGGATGATTTTTAGCAAGAGTATCTAATTCTGGTTTTAAAAGAATATCTTCATGAGTAACATTAGCAAAGATAAGATCAACTTTTGTCTTATCTTGAGGATTTTTAACAATTGCTTGAATTATTTGAAGCATAGGAGCAAGACCAGTTCCTCCTGCAAGCATTCCTAATGATTTAACCATATTTGGAGTATATTTAAAATTTCCTTTTGGGCCTTTGACGCTAATTGAACTTCCAATTGGAAGTGTTGCAAGATGTTTCGAAATATTTCCAGTAGGATAAGATTTTACAAGAACATCAAAATATCCTTTATCTTCATCAGATGATACTGGAGTATATGATCTCACAATATCTTTTCCGTCTATATTTGCTGATATTTGAATATGCTACTAAGTTAGTATACAGTTTATAGTTTATAATACATTAACATATACATGCCTGGCCAATTGGTAAACCCAAAATATGCTTAGTAGAAGGAAGCTCAAAACGATATATAGCCGTATTATGTGTTAAAATTGTCTTTTCTATAAGAGGGAAAGTTTGAAATTTATCTGCATTTAAAGTTTTTATCAAGCCTGCATACTGTTAGTAATAAATGAAAATGGAATTTACATATATAAACATATATATAAACATATATATACATATATAAACATATATAAACATATATACACGTCACATAATAACAAAACATACTGCCTCTGTAAACTTTAAGAGCAGACAAAGACGTTGCTAAAATAATGCCATATAAAGTCCATTCTGGTTTAACAATAATGGTTCCAATAATAATTAAGGCAGAAGGTATTAAAAGACCATGCAAAGGAGTTGACAATAAATTTTCTTTATCCGATGCCATTTAACAATGTTTTTTAGTATTTATTTTATAATTATTTAAAGTTAGTTTATGTTCACGTTGTATATATTTTTGTATATTTTGTATATTTTGTATATTTTTGTTAATTTTTTATGATTTTCGTATACCCTATTTAAACTTATACTTATGTATATTTACTATTTAACGTGTTGTAAAGATTATTTAGTTGTGTATATTATAAGCCGCAATTATATATAATGTTACGTTTTCTTTCTCAATATACAATCTTTACAATATATATTAACTACGAAAATTGTCTACTTGATATAACTATTACACTCTATCATACTTTAACTTAAGGAAAACGCTGCTATTAAATAAGACTATAATATTAAAAAAATCAATGCGTGTTTTGTACAAATAAGGTAAATATTCCTGCTATATCCATCGTTGCTATGGCTAGATAGTATAATAGTATAATATAATATACTATATATGATATACTATATATAATATACTATATATGATATACTATATATAATATACTATATATAATATAACATAATATAACATAACATAATATAACATAATATGCTCACATCGTACTTGATTCTTACTTACATGAAGAAATGCTTCTACAAACTGAACTTCAAAAAAAGCATTCACCATGGCAATTGCACTCTGAAATAGCCAGTTATACTAGCATATAACAGAATACCCTTTCCCTATATTAAATTGTTTTTGTATATGGTGAATGGTTTTGTTTGTTCATAATATGATGATTTAACTAGCATTTTAAAAAAAAAAAATAATACAAATTAATCCATAATTGTATGCTAATAAAGAATAAAATAAAATTGCAAACAGAATAATTTTGTTTTTCTCCTTATCGGATTTTCATGTATTCTTATGTATTTATTTTTATTTCTTTATAATGCATCAATTAAAAAATCCAGATTTATCACCTAATGAAAAAAATATTCGTAGAGATGATGAAAATGATAGCAACAGTAGTGTAATTTCAAATCCTCAAGAAATTAGAATTTTACTTATAAATACAGATTTTAGAACTATTTCAGAAAATTATAACAGGTACTTATTTCCTATTTTTGTTTTGTTTTGTGTTTTCATTATAAAATATAACACCAGTATCAGTATAGGTTTTATTATCATTCTCTAACATACAGCTTTATCCCTTTGTTCCAACAAATATGGCAAAATTTACAAGCAGTTGCTGGTCTCGGAAACGAATGTACAGTATGGGCTGATTCATTGTCTATATGGATCCAGAGAGCTTCTCAATCCATTACTCATAATTTAAAATTTAAATCTATAATAAATTCACATATTACTCAGGTTCAATTTTCAAACATTTTATATTTCGTTCTAGACTTTTGGGTTGATTCAAACGCCCCAATTGGTAATGCTCTTAAAGATTTATTAGTTAAAACACTAAATTTTATCCACATTTTATATCTACCTGAAGATTTTAAAAATATTATAAACCCTTGGATTATTCATGTTTTATCTCTTCCAAAAACTAGAAGAGTTGTTTATTTGGTTCTAGAAATTGTTCATAAATATTCTTCTATTGAATTCATTTTACAAAATGCAGGAAAAAATTTCTTTTCAGATTCATTACAACTAATGACAACTTCTACTTTAGCTAATCCCGTAGCAAAAGCTTTATTTAAATTATTACAAGCCAGCCATTTAGAATTAAAAAAGTCATCTAATATTGTTCAAAGTTCTCTTTCACAGTCTCACAATTCCAATTCCAATTCCAATTCCAATTCTAATTCTAATCCTACTAATGCTGACATACTTTGGCTTAATATATGGCAACCCTCAATAAAAAATGCTTTACTCAATAGTAAATTAAGAAAAAATGTACAAATATATCTCCTACCTTACTTATTTAAAGAATCTACCTTAGCCTATAAAATTTTTATTGAATCATTGAAAATAAATATATTCTCTTCAGAAGATCAGACTGCTGCTCTTATATGCTCTTTCAAAGTGGCACAAGATATAGGAATTGATGACGTTGTTCCAGCAGATAACCAAACAGAATTGTCGATTCCAAATTCAGTTTCCCATGTAATAACTAGAGAATTACTTGCCAATCTATTACATCATAGTTCTCTTATAATAAGACAAGGTGCTTTATCTATTGCAATCTCTTCACCAAAAACTTCTAAACCAATACCATCTTTTATACTAAATTGCTTAAAAGAATCCCTTTCGGAATTTTTATGTGAATCAGATGCAGAATTTAGAAACTCTTCATATGGTTTAATAAGAAATATGTTTACAAGATTAAGAGCTTCATCTCATGCCTTATTACGAGAACACAAAAAAACACCTGAAAATGACTCAACAATATTAAAAAAATCACTTATAAAAACTGAGATTGATGCTGTACAAGACTTTTGTAAATGGTTAATATCTGAGTTAAAGCAATTTCTTCGCCCTGGTTCTTCATATCAAAGACTATTTTCTGCTTTGACTGTTCTGATTTTGGCTATTAGATCAGGAATTGATAATTCAATTCATGAATCTCATAAAGAAAAACGTCAAATGGAATTTCCATTTTCAATATTCATTTTTGATAACACTACAATAAGGTTATTAGTTGCAAATGTTTCAAATCAGTATGAAGATGTAAGACGCTTATCTGAAGAAATTTTATGCATGGTTCCTAAAATAGACGCAAGTTTGTTTCAATTAAAGACTATTGATAGTCTAGCTAAAAAAGGTACACAACTTTTACTTGGGATAAGAGGTCGCGAAGCTGATGCTGGCGCACGAATAATGCAACTTGCTTTTATAAATTATCAAAGAATTTCCTCTGCTTCCGAAAATTATGAATTAGACTTTTTACAAAATTTGATTAAAAAATTATCTGAAATTGTTTCCATTGCTGAGAATAATTTAGCTCAAGCAATTAAGTTTGCACCTCTTCAAGGATATCTTATTTCCTTAAAACTCATCTTTTCTTATGTAGACATTAATAAATATTCTCCTTCATTGCAGATAAAATGGGCTCAATGGATTCTTGAAATATTTGCTCTTATGCATCGTATTTGGGTGGTAGCTGAAACTATGCTTTGTAATGACTCTCCTGAAGGGTTTTTACCTGACGAAGTGGAAGATCTTATTGTAGACTCAATAAATGATCAGACGCCAGCAGCTCAACTTATATTATCTTTTTCTTGGCGATCTATAAAAGAATGTAGTTCGCTTACTGAGCAAATCATGATATCTGTTCCTGACTTTTCTAAGGATAATGTTTGCTTAATAACTGATGCAACAATTCAGAAACAAGGGGAATTATTAATTACTCAATTAACTTTAATTCGGCATCGAGGTGCTTTTTCTTCTGTATATCCTGCTCTGGTTGCTTGTTGCGCACGATGTAACTTTTCTCATAGTTATCCAAATTTAAGTATTCTACCTGAAGAGTGGCTAACCTTAAACATTGATACTCTTTCCACTTTGTCTAAGTTTGTTACTCGTAGATCTGGGGGTTTGCCTTTTTTAATTACTGCTATTCTCACTGCGAAAAACAAAGAAAATAAATCAAACCAACTTCTTCATATTGCTTTTGATCGTTTGGAAACCATAGCTAAAACTACTCCACCAGTCCCTCCAGAAAAAATATTTATGGAGGATGAAAAAGTTGAACTTCCTCAAGTGCACGCAATGAATTGCATCAAGGCAATATTTATAGAGACAAAACTTTCTGAAAGCTCTTCATGCTTAGTTGATCGTGCTTTACTCTTAGCTATTTCTTCATTTTCCAGTGAATGGTGGGCAATCAGAAATTGTGCTGTCATGCTTTATACTGCTTTGCAGAATCGTATGTTTGGAACAAAAAAATATTATTTATCCCGGTTTGAAATATCCACGATGCCAGCGAAAAAGTTTTTTTCAACTTTCAAATCTGCAAAATTAATTTTATTTGAGTTTTTGTCTAAAAATGTTCCTCAATTGAAAACTTATGATAATTTTGAGTCGAGACGTATTGGAACGGTTTATCCAGTGTTATCATTACTCTCAAGGCTGGAAGTTGGTGATAATTACCAAGGTCTGAATGACTTTATTCCATTAGTTAACAGCTGCTTGTATAGTAAAGTTTGGAAAATACGTGAATTGGCCGCGCGTACTCTTTCTACATTATATTCTGGTGACAAATTTGAGAAAGCTATTGGACTTTTTAAAAATATTTCTTGTGAAAAGCAAAATGTAATACACGGAAAGTTGCTTACAATAGAGAATATTCTTGAGCTATCGTTAATAAATGAATGCACGATTCCAATTAAATTTCTTCAAAATTTAGAAAAAAATGTAGATATTTTATTGGTGTCTAATTCTTGTCCAATAACTCGATGTGTATATATTAGAATTTTAAAAAAAACATTAAACGCATATACAGCTAATAGTAGCGACAAATTGGGAATGGATTTATGTGGTATACTGCATGAAACTTTATATAAAAGATGGATATTTGAGATTGACAATTCTCATATTCGGGCTCTTGTTGATGCGCAAAAATTAGATCCTGCGCGAAGATTATCTTTTGCTGAATTGACCGAATATTGTGTCACTTATATTTTAGACGGTCAGTTTTTTTCGGAAACATTGGTACATTATCTTTTGCAAATTTTGGAGGATCCTTTTTATGAAGCCCAACATAATTCAATTAAAATAATCGAGTCCCATATTCAAAATTTGAGTTTGGGTGTTGCTAATAAGATTTCTAAATCTTTCTGGAAGATTATTGTTTCAGAAAATTGGGAACAAACCAAGAGCTTGGCTATGAGAGCATTTTTCAAATTATGGATATATATAGGTCCTGTTTCTGATAATGATCTATTAGAATATTGGAACATATTATGTAAGCAAGTAAAAATAAACAATATTGACTCATTTTCAGAATATTCTCTTGAAGTTCTTGGAAGTTTGGCTGCATTTGTAAAAGATAACAATTTGATTAAGGCTTGGATTTTAAGAGTTGTTTTATATGCTAATGAAAATGAGGCGGTTACATCACGCAAGGCGGCATTTAATTCTGTATCTGCCTTTATAAAAGAATTTAAAAAGCTCAAATTAGCGCCAAATAATGAATTTATAGAGACGTTATTTATTTTATTTGACTTTTTAACAGATGATGACGATGAAATAAGGCAAGACGCATCAGCTTTTATTGCAAAAGAATTTAAACTTGAATTTAATTTTACATCTATGTACACTGAAAGAGAATTTTATCGCGTTTTGGCTGAAAACTATAGATCACTAATTGCGAAACATTTATTAATCGGAATTACTGGTAAAGATACATTTAAATCGCAAATTTCTAATGCCCTTAATGTAAGTACAGCTTTATTTGTTGTTGAAAAGCAGAACCTTTATCGTAATGAAGTTTCTGTAGTTGAACTTAGCTACGAAACATTAAAGTCCATTTGCCCTAGTAAAGATGTTTTGAAGATCTTTACATCTTGGTTGGAAGATTCTATTGCACAATTAAAAGAAGCAATTAGTAAGCTAGGCAATGATGGTTTACTTGGATGGTGTAATTCCCCAGACATGTTTTTAATCTGTGCAAGAGTTGTTTATGGTATAAAGCTTTACAAAAATAAATCATGGATTGGGTCATATTCTAATTCTCCAAATGCATCTAAATTAAGAGAAGAAATGAAAGAATTGGAAGTTATATTTGAAAATGAAGATGTCCATTCATTACTTATGGCTGCATTGAAAAATGAGCAATAATGGTTTTTTTTTAAAAAAATATTCCCTTTTTTTTCTTGTATAAACTGTATATAATATTTTGTTACTCAAAAAATAAATCTACTTTTAAATTAACAACAATCAAAAATTGAATTTTTTTATTTTATTTATTTTGTACATTTTTTCTATAAACAACTGTTAAATGTTCCCAAAGATACTAAGCAAGCCAAACTATTAATAGTATTACATTCTTTCAACAGGAGTTAGACCTAACAATATCATAGCGTTGCTAAGGACTTGTCTAGCTGCACTATACAATGCTAATCGGGCGGTTGCCAATTCCTTTTCTTGGCCTGCTACCCATAAGACATTATAAGCAGAAGATATTGCATGAGCCAACCTAAAAAGATAGGTTACGACCGTTGATGGTTCGCTATTATTATATGCTTGAAGAAGAGTATCAGGGTATGCAGCAAGAATTCTAATAACTTCTATTGCTGCAGGTTCTACAAGTAAAGAGAAATCTGCATTTAATAAATCAGTAGTTGGGATATTTGCATTTCTAGCGACAGAATTTAAACGTGAATGAGCATATTGTAAATAAGGGCCAGTATCACCTTCAAATGAAAGAATACGACTCCAATTAAAGGAATAGTTATTTATTCGCTTTGCAGACATATCTTGTATCATAACAGCAGAAATTCCTACAAGATCAGCAATATGTTCAGGATTTTCGACTTGAGCATATTTTTTTTCATTTTTTTTCATTACATCATGCATAGCTTCTTTAGCTTCTTCAAGAATATTATCCAAAAATACCACAGTACCTTTTCTAGTTGACATACCTTGCACCATACCAAAATTAATATGCACAAGATCTTTTGCCCAAGGAAAATCCATTACAGAAAGAATCTTATAAAGTTGTTGTAAATATAAGTCTTGTTGTGAAGCTACAACATAAATCATTTTATCAAAATGATATTTTTCATATCTAGAAATTGCAGCACCAATATCTCTAGTTAAATATAAGGTTGTGCCATCTTTTTTAGTAACGATAGCTTTACCAAGTTTTTTATTATATTTTGTTAAATCGATTAATACAGCACCTTTATCTTCAATTAATAAATTTTTTTCATAAAGTATATCCAAACCCTTTTTGATATCATCTTTTGGCACTTGCGACTCACCTGAATAGACATCATAAAATATATTAAGTCTTGCATAAGTTTTTTTATATTTTTGAATTGATAAATTTCTGAAATGTTCCCATAATTTATAGGCATCTTTATCACCCTCTTCCATTTTCCTAAAATACTCACGAGCTTGATCGTCGGTAGATAATTCACCTTTTGGCACAATTGGCTCGCCCTTTTCTATTGATTCCTTTTCTGCAGTAATGTCGGAATTAATTTTAACGTAGACATCGAATAAATGTTTTACAGGATCTTTTTCTAATTCTTCTTCACTGCCATAACGTTTAAAACCAATTGCCAAAAGCCCGAATTGTTTACCCCAATCACCTAAATAATTCATTCTTACCACATTCCAACCCAAAGCTTCATGTAAATTTGAAAGAAAACCGCCAATAATTGTTGATCTTAAATGACCTGCATGAAATGGTTTAGCAATATTTGGAGATGAAAATTCTATTATAACCTTTTTATTATGACCAATAGTATTATTTCCATAAGATTTTTGTTTATTTAAAATATCAGGTAGAACTAATTTACTTAACGTATAGGGATTAAAATAAAATTGTAAAAATTTTCCTTGCGGAATAATCTTTTGAATATAATCACCCTTTGGAAATTCATCTGCCCATTCTTTAGCTTTTAAATCAAGGTTGACACTTTTGTCAATTCGAAGTCTTGGAAGAGGGATTAAGACATCGCCTTTTTCTGATGATAAAGTCCATTGGATTGCCGGGTAAATAATCTTTTCATCAACATTAATAATTTTACTTAAATTTGTTGCAATATAAGAACGGAAAATATCAAAAACATTATGGTTTGGATTAGTGCCAGGGAATATTTTTATTTCATCATTTAGTTTTAATTTATTTAATTTAATTTTCAATTCCTCCATAGTGTTGTTATTAATATTTAAAAAAAAAAATTTTTCCTTTTTATTAACGTTGCTGTGGTTTATACTACTACAATTTAAGTTTCTTGTATAATTAAATAAAATTTTGTTTCTCAAATTTATTTTTTCAAAAGAATAAGCATAAAAATAAATACTCGAAAAACTTTTAATATTCATAAAGATGGATTTGAATATTTAATGTATATATAGCGCATATAATAAGTAAGTAAAGTAAGTAAAGTATATATAAAACAAAAACTAAAACTAAAATTAAAATTTAATGTGGCACGTGATTGGATGTTCTGGATATTATAAGTCGGCGGGCTTTTTTAACCGTCCACAAAGACCGCGCGGTTAATAAAAGCGGTTAAAAATGGGACGGTGTGTTGCCCAGCACAAGACTATAATTTAATTAAATTATAGGACTAGGCTTAATGGTGTAGTAAGATCTGCAATGATAGGTGCAATAATGGTGGTAAGAAATACTAGCAATAAGCAGTAGAAATAAAGAATAATGATATATAGCTGTAAAAATAAATAAACAATTAATAATTAAAAATGAAAAACGCTTTTTTCAACTTTTATCTGTACCTTACAAATGTGTTGGTTAATTATTCTATAACTAATTCAAATACAAAAGATAGTCTAAATAGTTTAAGTAATGTACATGGAAACAAATCAATAGTAAATAAAAATCTTAAATACTTTTATTATGCATTTTTTTACACACTTAGGCAAATACGATTATTTTATAAAGTTGTAATGCATTCGATTACCAAAAGATCAATGCTGAGTAGAGAGATAAACATTGCATTAGCAAGTAAAATTGAATTAGAAAAACATATTAAAAATAAGGAAAAAACTTTAAATGCAAAAAACTCTTTCATTGAATACAGAAATTGGATATGGATTATAAATTCAGAATTGATAATGTCTAGAAAACTGTTGTCAACGTGGACAGGAGCTCTTAATGTTGCATGCATTAGGAATGAAAACATTAGGATTGAAAACTTTAGTGACAAAATTGAAAACTTGTCTAAAAATACCTCCTTATCAATTTGCATACAAAAAAATATTCAAATACCAAGTAACTCTATTCCAAGCTTACCTTATTCATTTCTATGTACAACAATTAAAGAAATATTAAATTTTGAAATTGCTAGGGTTCAAATTCTCTCCTTGGATAGTATTACTGTGAATTGGATAGAACATGGCACTTCTTTGTTATCTTGTTGGGATATAGTTATGGATGAATTAAAAATTTATAATAAAAATGAAAAATTAATTGGAAAAGGTGGAAAACGTTGGGTTAATATGGGCTTTCAAGGTAAAGATCCATGTACAGATTTTAGATCAACTGGAGAACTTGGTTTATTAATATTTAATTCTTGGTGTATTAACAATTCAAGTCAAGCAAGAAAAATTATAATTGAATCAGGTTCGATAGTTGATAATACAGATAATCGAAACGATTTATTGAAATATTTACCACAATTAAAAAATGCTTGGTATAGTGCTTCTTTAGCTTCTATTCATATTACTTCGTATTTAATAAAACTTTTACGAGATAGAAAATTAGATAAAATAATACTTTCTAATTTACCAGTATATATTTCGCAAATAATTGATTATAAAAATTATTTTTTCTCTTTACATGATTATATTTTTACAGCTTTTCATATTTACTGGAAATCTGCTTTACGTTCTGGTTCTTTTAAATCGGTTATGGAGTTTGAAGCTTTTTTTCAAAATTTTATTAAAAATGAGTTACATGTTATTATTTCTTCTTATTCTCCTGAATCAAATTTTTTGGCTAAGGAAGATTAGGTGTGTAGGTGTAAATATAGGTGTATACATGTAAAATATAGGTGTAAATATAGGTATAAAATATAGGTATAAAATATAGGTGTATATATATATGTATATATATATATGTAAATATATATATGTAAATATATATATGTAAAATATAGGTGTAAATATATATGTAAAATATATGTATATATATGTAAAATATATGTATATATATGTAAAATATATGTATATATATGTAAAATATATGTATATATATGTAAAATATATGTATATATATGTAAAATATATGTATATATATGTAAAATATATGTATATATATGTAAAATATATGTATATATATGTAAAATATATGTATATATATGTAAATACATACATCTACGCACGCAAGACAATAATACACTAATATAACATTTACATCTATAATAAATAACTACTATAAAAAACAATTATGTTACAATTTTAACATTCCTATATACATTGTAGACTATCTTTTTAGAATATTTATTTCCATCGTATAGGTTTCTTTAATTTATTAGTTGTTAGTAGTTTAAGTAGTAGTAGTATATGCTCATTATTTTGTTAGCGAATAAATATAACAAGAAGCAGCATAATCACGTGATACCTTAACGGATGCTCGACAGGGTAATACACTGTGATTGCGTATCTATAGTAACTGGAATTTTCAAAATTCGCCAAAAGGTCCAATTGACCGAAATTTACTTCACGGAATAATTCAAGAAATAGAATAATTAAAGGAATTAAATAATAAATTTGACCATTTAATTTTAATATTTTCTTATATTTTCAACTAGTGTGTTTATGTTTTTTCATATTTTTCACATACGCGAATTGGTATCAAATGCCTTTACCTTTGCCTTTTAAATTCGATGAGCCAAGGTTTGTGAATCATGTTTTCTTTTTTTTTATTGTACTAACTAACATTTATTAGAATTCCTAAGAATTTAAGATGTGAATTTTGTGGCAAATTGGCTAAAGAAGCTATGCTAACGGGATGTTGTGGTGCATCTATTTGTAAAGATTGTGTGTGATTTATGTTTTTGAAATAAAAATATATTTATTATTTATTGTACCATACACTAACTTGAAAGGCTATCTTAATTGTTTACCAGGAAAATGTGTAAAATGTTCAACGGAATCAATAAAAAAAGTAGACTGTTTTCCAAATTTACCATTAAGAGTTACAGTTAGAGTCTATCTGTTCCATTTTAATAAAAGAAGACATGTGTATTTATTACAAGCAAAACGTAAACATCTACTAGAACAACAAATTTCTATGGCAAAACGTGCAGCACAGGAAGCAAATGCACGTGAAAGAAGAGAAATGCGTATGCAACAACATAAACAAATGCAACTGCAACAACAACAAGACCATTTTGAATTACATAATCACAAAGGACAAGGACAAGGACAAGGACAAGAACAAGAACATCAGCAAAAGCATCACACACAAAAACATCAGCAAAATAATACAAATACAAGTATAAAAATAAAAATCAATAGGAGCAGGTTTAATTCTAACAAACTATCTTCTCAATCTAATTCATCCCATGATAATGATAAAAATAAAAATAACAACGAGGGTAAAGATGGGAGCAATAACAAGAGCTCTATTGAAAATGAAACCAGTAGTGCTGAAAATAATGATAATGATACATTAAATACAAGACATTATTCTGACGGGAAATTAAATGAAAGTTCATCTTTAAATGATTCAACCTCATCCTCAAAAAATGACACAGATTCTGATAAAAATAAAAATAATAATTCATCTGAACAAGTCCAAAAACATGATCTCGATTCTAGAGATTCTGAAACTCGTGTTTATTCTTCTTATTCAAATACTTTTAAAAGTGGAAATACCAGTGAATATAACAAGTTCACTGCATTGGGTGTGTATAATCATAGTAATACTATTGGTGATCTTAATTATAGAAATGAAAATAAAAGGGAATCAGAAGTACGAGCTCCTGCAGCTGTACAATTATCGAGAAAACGTTTCGGTAGATCTTCAGAGAAGAATACTGATAAACATAATGATAATGATAGATATGGTAGAAATAAGGATAGTGAAACTAATGATACTAAAAATGAAAAGTCGTCCGAATCATCTTCTTTTAGATTTGCTATTCCTTCTAATGATAGATCATCTCGTGGCTATTCTGATCGCAGTTTTGATCATCTTAGTAGCAATTCAGGTAGATTATCCAGAGATTCTCCCATCAGGCCTGGCTCCTCTAGTTCAAATCATAGTAGCAGTAGCGGAGTGAAAAATAGCAGCATAGATAATTTAGTTATACCAAAAGGCCCTCGAGTTATGCTAGAATCAGGTGACTTGCTTAGAGATGAGGACGCATACAGAAAAAGAAAAGATCGAGAATCTGATAAGAGTAGAAGTTATTCAAAGGATTATGATAGTAAGGATAAAGTTCGTGACAGATGGGAAAGAGGTAGTCGAGATAAAAATCGTGAAAGAGAAAGGAATAGGGACAGAGATAGGGATAGGGATAGAGAAAAAGAAAAGACGAGAGAGAGAGATTGGGATAGGGATAAAGCGCGAGACTGGGATAGAGACAAAGATAGAGATTGGAATAGAGAAAGGGATAGAGAAAGGGATAGAGAAAGGGATAGAGAAAGGGATAGAGAAAGAGACAGAGAAAGAGAAAGAGACAGAGAAAGAGACAGAGACAGAGATAGAGATAGAGACAGAGACAGAGATAGAGATAGTGACAGAGAGCGGGACCGAGATCGTGATCGCAGACGTAGATATAGAGAAAGAAAAGGAAGAGGCGATTCGGATACAAAAGAATATCGTATTCGAGATAGAAGTTCAAGGCCTAGAGAAGGATCTAAAATGGAAATGGATTACGATGAACATTCATTACTCGATCACGAATTAAAAGATGTAGATGATATTTTTGCTAGACTTGGTGAACCCGATGAATATAGTCATGAGGAAACAAAGAAAGATGACATATTTGCAAGATTCGGAACACCCAATGACAGGGGGAAAAGTAGAGAACACAGGCAACACAGAAAACGAAGAAAAAGCAGGCGTTAAGCTATATATATTTAAGTATTTATATGTATTAAATGTGTACTAATTTGGTTTATTTTTAATAATACTCAACAATTATATCAAGGTTACTTTATTTAACGTAAATAATATTGTAATAGTTTCTATATAGTTATAAAAAAAGAAAAAGATTTCTAATGTGATTAACTCATTTTTTAAATAATAAATACGATATCTTATATCCGAAAACTAACCAAAAAATGAAATCAAATGAAAAAACTATTTATTATAATATATCTAAGGAGCACTATAAGCACCATCAACTACGATATCAGTACCAGTAGTATAAGTTGATGCATCTGATGCAAGATAAAGATAAGCTCCTACAAGTTCTTCAACTTGACCTTCTCGGCCAGTTGGGATTAAAGACCACCATATCTGTTTTGTCTCCTTTGGAACAAAATCTGAAATCTCAGTTGCAATGTAACCAGGTGAAACCGAGTTCACACGAGCGAAACCAGCCCACTCAACGGCAAGAGATTTAGCTAGATGTCTTACAGCAGCTTTTGCAGCATTATAAGATGCTTGTAATTGAGGAATATTTACAATATGACCAGACATTGAAGAAGTAAAAACAAGAGAACCATGACCTTGTTTCTTAAAGATTTTACCAGCTTCTTTTGCAGTATAGTAAGCACCATTTAAATCAATACCAACAACTTTGTCCCATTCATCGTTATCTTTTGTTTCAATGCAAGGACCTGAGGTCCATGGAACACCAGCATTTGCAACAACGATATCTACATGACCAAAATCAGACAAAATTTTTTGAAAAGTTTGAGCAACTTCTTCATAATCAGTAATTTTAGCTTTATAAGCTTTTGCTTTTATTCCATATTTTTTAGCAAGAGCTTCTGCCTTATCATCAGCAGGATGCGAATTGTACCAAATAGCAACATCAGCACCAGCTTGAGCGAAAGCTTCTGCAACTCCGTAGCCAATACCAGACGATGATCCAGTAATTGCTGCTACTTTTCCTTTCAAAGAAAATCTATCGAGTACATTAGCAGCTAATTTTGGAGCTGGTTGTGGAAGTGGAGTAAGTCCTGTAGCAATAGTAGCTGGACCCATTTTTTGTATATCTAATAAAAATGAAATAATAACTAAATAAATAAATTAATTGATTATAAATAAAAGACTCAATAATTTTATTTAAAAAACAAATGTTAGTTAACTTGAAAATATGGTAATGGTATGTTTTGCCACAAGTGAAAAAAAATAATAAAAAAAAATAATAAAAAAAAAATAATAAAAAAAAATAACAAAAAAAAATAACAAAAAAAAAATAAACAAAAAAACAAAAACAAAAATAAAAACAAAAACAAAAACAAAAACAAAAATGGAAAGTTCTAGAAAAATTTAAATAACAATCCAATAAACTTACAAAATATAAAATATATTTAATCTAATGAACAAATACACTTTTTTATTAAAATGTATTATTTGCAAAATAAATTAGAATTCTCTATACTCTAAAATAAATTAAAAGGAAGAAACGATTACTTTCGTTTTTCTTTATACTGAGTGATTTACCTTTCTGTTAGTAATTTATGGAGAAAAATGTGTGACGTATATATCACGTGATTTGTTTATTGCTATAACGCAATATATTATTTTCATAATATAGTAAATTATTATTATGATGTTAATAGGTTGCTGTAGAGCTGGGCAAAAAGACCGTCTTTTCCATAGTAACTGTCTTTAGCGGTCTTTTTTGGTCCGCGCTCTTTTTTTAACCGTCCAAAAAAGCCCATCTTTTCTTTTAGCGGTCTTTCTTGGACCGCAATCTTTTTTGGACGGCCCAAAAAAGACCGTAGTCAAGATGAATCGTCTTATTGCATATTTGCCCATATTACTTTTAGGAGTCATACAGTATGACTCCTACTTATTATTAATGATAATATAAATGTAAAAGCTAATGTGATCATCATTTAAATTAAAACACATAATTACGATATTTTAGTACGTGTTAATATATATTACTTTATAATTTATTTTTTTATTCTCATTAAAATCTATTTATTGTATGTACAATTAATTTGAAAAAGTAGCAGAGAAAAATACGTAGTAATACTATTTACAATATTGTTTTGCTTAAGATTCGATTAATACTATTGTATCTTCGTCAGCTTCAGGTTCAAATGGGCTTGAGCCTCTTGGACTGGTAAGTATGATAGATTCATATGTTGTTTTTTTTTCCATTTTTATTACTTAACAAAAAAAAATAAAACATATATATATATATTTATCTACGTAAGTAAATTAAAATTAGTTCTAAAAGTTGTAGTGCTTATTTAATGATAAATAGTAGAAAAATAGCATAATGCGGGGAAGTTATAATAATCTATATGAATGTCCAGGGCTCTTCAAAATTGATTATGCGGTTGAAAGGATTTTTGTTTTTCCAAAAAAAAAACCGGGTAAAAAACCACGTAAATTTGAAAAAAAAAAATACAAAAAATAATTGTCAGCAAGAAATATCTTTTTTTGCCTGGCTAATAATGGCTTTTCATTTTAGTGATGGAAATGATTATAATGATGGTGCGATATTACGTATGTATGTATGCATGTCTAACATACAATAGTTTGGTTACTATGAAAGTAAGTTTGCTGCCATAATAACTTATTTTCCCATAACCGCACGCGGTTGAGAGTCTTTTTTTATTTTATTTTTCGTAACCACATATAACCGCGTTTGAAGAGCCCTGTGAATGTCTGATAATAGAAGCCTAGTAAAAACTGTATTAATAATATATCTGTCAGTGGTCTTTTTAAGCAATCCAAAAAGACCGATTGCTTTAAACAGATGGTCCAAACAGACCGACCGGTTATTAAAGACGGTTAAAAATAGACCGATGGTCCGAAAAAGACGGTCTTTTTAGAGCCCGGGCGGTCTTTTGCCCACCTCTAGATTTACAGTAAATAGTTATTTAACATGGAAAGTAATATTTTTAGTAATATAATAATTATTTATAATGAATGAACACTCTTTATATTAATTAGTTCAACCTCTTAAATGTTATGTTAAAAGATTACTGTATAAAACAATATTGTAAATTTAAAAAAAAAATACTTAAGCATTCAAAAACTCCTTTTAAAGAATTTTTCACAAAAAGCTGCCAATGGAAAATTAAAGAAATCTAATTATTCTAATAAAATAATGTTGATCTGAACAAAATAAAAATTAATAATACATAATATATAGTGCATAATACATGATAAAATAATAATTATTATAAGGGGTATAATAAAACATAATAATAAAAATTGTAAAGGGTATATTAAAAATCGTAACTGTAAAGATAAAAAATAATAAAAACAATCAATCCTGGTCTAGACTTTGGTGTTTGCTCCTAGTGAAAACAGGAAAATGTCCAATCATTACATTGTAAGTAAAATTTTGAAAACCTAAAACAGCTGAAGACCAAATAGTTCCCATAGAAACTTTATTATTGCCAGACCTTTCGATCTCACCGTTATTTTTACCTTGTGAAATAATGTGACTTCTAGAAAGTGTACCTTCTAAAGGTAGATTTGTATTTGCATCATGCACATCTTGAGTATTTGGATTTTTGTTATTGTCACTTATAAGTAGTCCACCTGAAACTTTATTTGTATCTTTTATCTTTTTAAAACTTGAATTCTTTGATGGTCTAGTATTTTTAGGCACATTCTTATTTTGAGCTACGGAAATAACAGGTTGATTTGATGGTTGTGCAATTCTAGCCCAATAGCAACAACAACATCCATATACATCCTTGAGCTCATTTGGAATTGATCCATCTGATCCAGATCCAGATCTATTATTTGGATTTTTATCATCACGTTGTAATATCTTTGCCACTGCAGATGGGAATGACATAGTTGTTAACTTATCTTGTGGAGGGTAAGGATTATCGTTAACATTAGAACTCGAATTTTGTTGGGGACTATTATTTTCGTTGCTCTTATTATTATTTAGATCAGAATTATCATTAACAGTTTCCTCGCATTTATCAGCTAACTTTTGAATCAAGTTCATACTTCTACCCGTGGAATATGATTCAAAATTATTGAAATAAATGGAAACATTATCTATTAATGTACTAGCAGTCTGCGAATATGAGTTTTTTAATTCAGTTATAAGTTTAGGAGTTCTCAAATGATGAGCACCTGTATTAATATGCTCGCGATTTTCAAAAGAAATTGGAATGGAATATACTTTTGTAAAGTCAACGTAACTTTTAAATGAATTTTCACTGTTAAAACTTTCTTCAGTTTCCATTACAAAGCTTTCACCAAGCAATTTTTCTGATACTTTACTTTGCAATAAAGCAACAGGATCACAATACAAATCTAAACCATCTTTAATTTTTGAATCCAAAATTTGATTCACTAAACCATTTGATCTTTCTTGTTCATTAACTTGAACTCCATTCTTTGACAAGTCAACATTAACACAGCTAAAATCCAAAAACTTCTCAAATTTCATGTCCAAAATGTTATTTTTCAATCTATTGCGTATCTTATTTTCCTCAAACTTTAAGCTGTTGCTCAACGAAACAGCGTCCGTGCAAAAATATAATTCTTCGTTAGGGCTCGCTTTTAAAAAATTATCATCATGTTTTGAACCCCATCTTCTATTATGTAAATTCTCTTTTGATAAATCAGAATCAAAACTAGAGTGTAATGAATTTAGAGTTGTAATTTTAAATTTTTCACCGTCCAATATATTTGATAGTCTAATCCGTTTACAATGTGAGGTATCTTTTAATAAAGTAGTATTAAAGTAATCATCCACCTTTTCCTTTGCATAATCCTCTTTATTCTTTATTTCTAAAGCTCCATCTAACTTTTGTAATCCCTTTTCCAACCTACTCCTGAAACTATCTCTTTTTTCAACAGGAAATGAATTACAAAGAATATCTTGAGCAGTGAGGATTTTTTTGAATTGAACATTATCATTTTCAAACACAGAATTTAAATTGGCAAAAAAATGATCAACATCCGCACACCAAACTTGAATATTTTCACGATTTGAGGACTTTTCAGTTTCATCTGGTTCAGAAATTTCAGAGATAGTACTTAACGTGTCCGAATTGTCATTTTGAATTAAGAAGTTTGTTGTCAAAGAAGAAGCGGTATAATATTGAGAGGTAGTTTCTGATATAAGACCATTATTTTTACTGCATGCCACTATATTAGAATTGTTAATCCTACTATTAGAAGTTAACGAAAGTGGTATTAAGTCTTTATTTTTCAAAATGTGGGAAGAATTTTCTTCCAAGCCTAAATTTTCTTTTGACTTTTTTTGTTTTTTTATTATTCTAGCAGGAAATTTGCTAGATCTGTTTCTTAATGAATTCTTCCTTTTATTCATTTTTTTTCCAATTTCAAGTTCTGTATTTTTAACAGTTGTCATGTTCATATTCAAATTAATAGTGTTTCTATCATTTTCAATAGGAGGAAATATTGATGAAGATAAATTAGAACTATCTGTATATGCAAATTGTTTAGAAAGAGTATTATTTAATGATATATGTTTCTTCTTTGGAGGATCTTGGAACTTTTGAGGTGTATTAATTATCGAAAGAATTTGCTGAACCTGCTCGAATGAAAATGGTATTATTTTTGTATCAAAATTTTCAGTAATATATGACAAAAAATTATCATGAGAATCATCATTGAATGATTTAAGATTGTTTTTGTTTTTTTTATCTGTGCGTAAATTATTTTTTTCAGTAGTTATTTCATTTATTGTAACCTGATTACAATTATTTGAAGAGGTATCTTTATTAATGAATAAATCAGAATATATACTATCAACACATTTAGAGGTATAATCAATGTATACGTATGATGAGTCATCAATTTGTGATAATTCTTCAGTTTCTGGAAATAATTCCGAACTATACAAGTTTATATTAGTGGTATTATTTTGTAAAACAAAGTTTGATTTTTTATGACCAAAAGATGCATAAGATTCTACTGTTTCATTTTTAGATTTCCCTAATAAAGAACGAGCCGTCGAAGCCGGGATCGAAGATTCTTTAGATTTCGATATTTCTGTCACGCTAGAAGGTATAGAACCAACCAAAAAAGACTTGTAATATTCAGGGTCAGAAGGATTAATATATTTCTCATCATCCTCATCATCTAACATATCATACCATTTCCGAGAAAACTGGAAAGAATTAGTTATGGGACGGGATTCCCATCTCTTATTAAATTCTGCAATAGAAGGAACTATATGAATAACAGAAGAATCATCTTTTATAGAAACAAACGTTTCAGACACAAACGTATATTTGGAATAGTCAATAAAAGGCATCGATATAAATAAAAATATAACAAGTGACGTTAGCAAATAAAAAAATAAAAAAGGCAAATAAGGCGAATAAAGCAAAGAAAGCAAATAAGGCGAATAAAGCAAAGAAAGCAAATAAGGCAAATAAAGCAAAGAAGCAAAAAAAAGCAAATAGCAATAAGAAAGAGATTCAGATGTACACAACAAATTATGTTAGTAAAAATTAAAGAAAAATAAAAAAGTCATAAATGCAGATATAGTAAACGAATAAAGAAAAAAAAAAAAAAGAAAATACATGCATTATTTAACTGTATTGTTCAATAAATTAAAATTCTGCTTGTATCAAAGCATTAAAAATAAAACTGCGCATAATAAAAGCATCTCAAAAATAAAAATAAAAACAAACAGAAACATAAATACAAATATGAATATGCAAGATGTACAAAAATTAATATTCATGGTTGTATATACATACATACATACATATATACATACATATATACATATATACATACATACATACATACATACATACATATATACATACATATATACATACATATATACATACATATATACATACATATATACGTATCCGACTAAATAAATATAAAAAGTAAATATATTTGCATATAAAAACACATGCAAATATATTATTGCACATATTTAATATTCATTTATAAAAAAAAACATTCTTTTAGATATAACCTGACTCTGTGAAATTGACGATTTAAATCAGAAAATTTCTTTACCATATTTATAGCATATTTTAAGATTTGATTAAAGATAAATTTTAAAAAGTAATATAAATTTATTCTTTAAATAGCCCAAGAATAAAGTTTAAAATAGTAGTGACATATTTCATTATATTGCCATATATTATATTATTTATTACTTGTATTGTTATTATAATATAGACTATATAAACTATATCTTATAAAATTACCTTTTTATACAAACATTCTACATATAACTCAATAAAATATTCATTATTATGCTCAATTTCTTGTCCTGTAATGAAAAGGATATGAAGTCTCTAAATTATAAATTAGATAAATTATTTAAAATCCCCTTCATTTTCTTATTCTAAAATCATGTACACAAACTTAAAAAAAAATAAAAAAAAGCTTTTTTTTTTTTGTAAATCAAGTTTCCCAATTGCTTGTGTAATCGATTTAAATTACAGATGGCCATACTTTATAAATTTAAAATTTTAATATAAAAAATTCATTAACACTAATGCAATTAAAAAGAACAAAGTGCATAAAATTAAAAAAAATAAAATAAGCTTTCGTAATCTTCTTCATATTCTTGTTATCTCTGTGTAATTAACGTCTTTAAAGTTTAAACAAAATAAAAAGGTCGTTTGCTGTTGATGTTACGTCGTATTTACATTTATTTCTTATTCTAAAAACCTATACAGAAATTAGAGCGATGATTTAGCAAGTATACTCAATATTATTATTTGCTAGTAACACTTTTGTGCTCTATTTTGTTCTTTATTATAAAGAAAACAGCCATAAAATTGGGTAATTAAGTGTTTTTTTTTTTTTTGGAACAAATGCATAAATTATTGTGTGATATACATGTTAATATAATTTAACTTCAAATCTACGAGAATATTTTTTTTTGTTTATTTCACATTGTATTTTACTTCCCATTTATTTTAATCTATTTTAATACACACAGTCTAGTAAAATTAACCATTGGAATCAATTGCCATTAATTGTAATTATAATCATTTACAAACTTTTTTTTTTTTTTTTTTCATTTTTAAAAAAATCATAAAACATCATAGTCGTCAAGCTTTAACAAATTGTTAGTATTGTAATCAATGTAAAAGAAATAAATGTAAATATAATAAATAACAAAGATCTCACCTCATTTCTATATGAAAGAATATTCTTCCTAATTTTACTAGAATCAACCCAAGTAAGAAAATCCTCACTTTTGCGCGTAACTAAAAAGGCTGGATCAGTTATCACTTGTGGGCCTATTCGTACATGTCCTTGCTCAACAAATTTAACCCCCTAAAAATAGTCAGATATTGTCTAATATAAGCTAACTTCAAAATAGAAATTTATATTTTATATTAATAAAAATTTGATGACTATCCCAAGATGAAAAAAAAAAAGAAAAAAGAAAAAGAAAAAGAAAAAGAAAAAAAAAAGAAAAAAAAAAA